>JAAAYG020004527.1:10774-26583 GCA_009936455.2 Tomocerus minor
CTTTGTTAAGAAAGTGTAAACAGTAAACATTGGAAATTCTGGAATGCTCTGCATTTATTAAATTGTGTAAATATCAATCGCCAACCGCACGCAGTCTTATCTTAAAAACTCATATTTTATGATGAAATATTATGCGTGTCAATTTGTCAATTAATTCTAACCTTACGGGTGCAATTTTGCATTTATACGTGTACACTACATTATAAAATCTATCTCATCTATGTTTACATATTATTAGACAAAAGTATG
This sequence comes from Tomocerus minor, assembly GCA_009936455.2. Classification (NCBI taxonomy): domain Eukaryota; kingdom Metazoa; phylum Arthropoda; class Collembola; order Entomobryomorpha; family Tomoceridae; genus Tomocerus; species Tomocerus minor. The sequence goes on from JAAAYG020004527.1 coordinate 11,024, forward strand.
AAAGTAGACACTTTTGCTGTTCCCAAAAATATCTTCCACTTATAGCACAATCGATAAGGAATTTCTTAGAAATGTAAAAAATGTTCTATAACAATATGGTTCATCGTAAAGGGATGCATTTCAATTAATTAGCCACAATTATATTCAATAATAAAAGCCAGGAGCAAGGGTGTGGCAAATTTTCCTTTCCAGTTCATCATTTCCTTTCGTAGCATTATTACGTTCATCATATCATTGAGCATTCTGCATATTATAGATAGTGCAGTGCAGAATCAAGAGGCGACGCAGACAGACGGAGTGAATGATCTTTGCAAGTCTAAAAATTCAACTCCAAATGTGGCGTGCATCGGTCGACTGTCAATTAAGAGTGCAATCAACCCCATTGAAATGGAATTCCATCATCGACACTTGAAAAATATTTATCTATAGATATTAACATCCCATATAAACTCACTATATAATAATAATGATCTACAAATATTTATACAATGCTCGTAATGTTCATGTTGTTATTAAAAATTTCGATTTCCTCATTAACAAATATCTAAAGAAATATCTTTAGCCACTGACAAAGAAAACAATTAAAATATTACAGAATTACAGTATAGATCATTTCTGTTATTTAGCTTTGAACAACAAAGATATTTGTTGTTCAAAGCTAAATGCAAGATAGGCCTGACATGAATCGCCAAGTGGAGCTGAACAAATGTCTCGAGATTTGGCAGAATGTTATCGCATTTTTAAGATGTTCTTGCAGATTCAAGTTATAATGTTAGTAATACAAGTTGTGCCGTGTTAAAAAAACTGGTTTTGCTCGCCCTTGACATTGCACTACACTGGAATCATCTTCATTTCTAAACACTTTTACCTTTTTGCAAGTTTAACTCTGCATATTTAGTGTGCAAGGATATAAAAGTTCTAGTAAAAATTAAATGAAAGGCAGAGCTAGGCGTCCATTTTTCTTTGCAATTAGTTTTAATGCTCTGTTAGTTTAGATTTCAGTCAGCCACTGGATTTAATTGCCAAAGAAAAGACAAAAACAGTCAACACTCAAAAATTTTCCCAGTGAATGTATAATTTTATGAGAATAATTTGGGAAATTAGGGATTTCTTCCTGGTGTGCTCGAGCTTGAAACAATGCGTACTAAGGTTTATTATTATTGTCATTAGTGCTCAGTGCTCACAGCACTTTCAACATTACAAAAAATCCCCTTCAGAATAACACTCCTGCTCTCCATTAACGTGCTGATTGTTTTTGAGGATCTTTATTCATGCTAGGCAAACATCATAACAGTTCACTAAAAAATAATTTAAGACTTGCCTCTATAGACAGTTTAGGAGGGACGTCATGTCTCGTACTCCAATTTGCAATTAACCTTGGACATCTTCATAATTTTTATTGCTGTTTAGCTTGTCAAGAGGCAAACACATTTTTTATCTCTTTATACATACCATAATTTTCGTAGGTAAAAATTCTTTGTTAGCCTAAAACCGCAACGATTCATGAATATTGGATAAATTATAAACTGTGGCTATTTTTCGATGTGATTTATTTGTTAGCAAACCGAAAACAGTGTACTTAGTTCAAGAAAATTAAGGGATATGACCAAACATTGTAGTATTCAACATATACATTTCCTCCGTCAATTAAATCAAAATCTCTTCCTCAAATCTCCTATCTTTATTACTAATCAGGAGTTTAATTTAATAGTGTGATCTTTTAGCTATCTCTAGTTAGCGACTTTAGGTAGATAAGCAGATAAAATGTTTTTACTTAATACTCACTCACTATAGGTACCTATATAACATACACACCTTAATACCTATATACGCAGGCAGCATCTGATTGTTAAATCATTTCATGTACTTTTCATTGTCTCATCATAGCAAAAATGTTATAAGGAACTTTGCCAAATATTTTTTCTGAGCTTTACACAAAATTGAATGTTACGTACAAAGATTTTAAAATAGCAAAGCGTGCTTCATGTCAGCCCTATACTGTGACTGTGAATATAATAATTATAGTAAACTTCATAAACAGCATCGATCTCTTCATTTTCGTATATTTTCATAAAACCGAAATATATATCTACGATTTCCAAAGCGTATTGTAAGTTTGTAAGTCTTTTTCCTACACGTAACACACATATAATTATTATTCTACACAATTTCATCCAAACAAATGCTATTACAGCATTACATCAAAGCTTCAACATTTCAATTTAATTTTGTTTTCCTGGTTGTGTTATCTTTTTAGGTCTTAGAAATTTTATTTATTGATTAGATTTGAGTTTGACGGAGCTGAAAATTTTTCTAAGGAGTTTTCAAACGTAATAAACAAGTATCTGTTATTTCTATTCGGATTTGATGACGATTGCGAATGTCAAGCAAAAAAACAATAATGAAATACGCAATGATAAAATTTCCTTCGGAGAATCCTGAATATTATATAGTAGGCAGTGAATATCGGTTTTTTCGCACCTAATGTATTTTATATTTGAGAACGTTAAAAGATACGCTATTATTTAGGTCAAATGTAAGAATTAGTTAAAGTTATAAGTATTATAGGCTTGCATAAAAGTAAATTGTGTTATTATTTTCTGAATTTGTAAATGTGCAACATAGCACAGCTTAAAGTTTTAAACTAAGCAAAAAAAATCTTTCTCCATAGGTTGAGCTACTTGAGCTAGCTGAGACTTTGGGGGTTTAATAATAATTCTTCAATTGAGATAAGTGTATTCAGTATTCAGAGTCAGATTATTACTCTTCATTCCCGAAGTATAAACGCAATGTTTATTTCCCCCATATAATTTCTTGTTCGTGGAGCATTTGTAAATTATCCTTGTTGATGTTTACATGAGGTGATGTAATGACAATGCAAATCAAAGATGATTTTATGAGGCTCCTTTTATGGAATCCTTTTGTCTCACAATATAAATAGTTGCATGCGTATGCTAATGTGAATCCTAAAGTTCAATGCAATAATGACGATGAATAAATATAATTCTTTATGACTACAAATGTTTTGAATCTACATTCGTAATAAAATTTCAGATAGAAAGGCTTGGGATAAAAATAGTACAATTTATAGCTATATATCCTTTATAAATAAACATGCATCACTTGGTGTACTCCTTGCTTCATGCTTCATTCAGAAAACTGCATGTCTATCTTCACTCGTATTACAAAGCAAGTATATAAAATATGAAATTAAACGAATGACTGCATACAGGCGAGATATGTATTTCTTTGTATAGAGATAAAATGTGATTCGTTCCCAGTGCCCACCCATGTGCCTCTGATTGTATAGTAATGTATGTAAATCCAGGTGGGTCTTCAACAACACCTACATCAACAGACACACGTTATTATGTAAGTACAGCCAAACCCATTTCTGCAAAGTCAAGTTCATTATCAAAGCTCAGTTTATTTATACGCCTTTCTTCAAGGCATTTTCAATATTTAATCCTGGGAGAGAAAAGTTCAGTCGGGAACATCTTGTCTCTTATTTATAATAATAAAAGTGTCTCTCAAACTCACTACAAAATATAAACCTTTCCTCCATTCTATATACGATCATCAAATTATAATAATGCTCCAAATATTATTATTCAATCCGACTCCCTTATGTAACCTTGAAAAAAATCCTTATCATCATATATTTATTAAATTGTATATTTAATAAATACAAATTCCTAAGTAAAATTAGAAAATGTATCAATATTGCATAAATCTATTCGTTTAAAAGCACTATAGATGAACAAATATATCTATTGTTTATAAATCATTAAATTCGACTATGTAGTCTATAGTTGAATATAAACATGTATATGGAAAATCAAGAAGAGTGAATATAAATGAAAAGAATCTGATTCGAAATGCAATATAAGTAAAAGGGCAAACATTATATAAGAAAGAAAGAAGCTTGACATCAGTTCCTTCGTTTTCAGTGAGACAAAGGCCGAAAACAATGGCTTAGCAAATAAGTCTAGAAAGAATAGATCAGCCATGTGAATCTAAATATAAAAAAGTCGGAGAGAGAGAGAGAGAAGACGATCTTATTATCTCTGAGTGGAGAGGGAGAGGATTTTTTTAGTGATTCTGATTTCCTATTCGTGATGATGTTTATTATTTCGCCTGTTGACTCTAATCTGATGTGATTAGAAATTGACTTGACTGGCTGACTTCACTTGATTAAAAATACATTAAACACATTTCTATCTTTGCAATAACCACAAACACTCCAGCTACATCTTCACTATATCGCATATCGTCTATATCCTTTTTTATAATAGTCCTTGCAGTTTGAAGATGCTATAATAAAATCCTCTTTGATGGACGAGTTTTTTAATGCAAATGACTATAACGTAGCGTCCTCACATGTTATTGTAGCTCTTTCGTTGCTAGTTTTCCTTCTCTTTGCCAAATAAAAACTCTGCGGGCACACCTTGTACGAAGAAAAACAAAAAGTTCTGATTAGTCATTTATTGTCGGCACATCCATCTATACATACATATATCCATACGCTTCCCTTGCAATTTCAAACTGGACATTCTTTAACACCAATAATGACTGCATGTAAAATATATTGAGGATGAAACTCCGTCGATTTTTGCAGATATAGCCATGAATATTGGCAAAAGGTTACTCTACTTAACATAAATTGGAGTTTGTTCCTAATGCATATTAAGAAGTTGAGTAGGGACCTCTTCGAACAAAAAATTCAGATTTATGTAATTGCCAAGTCTGATTTTAATTTTAATTCAATTTTTGTTGTCTCTAATACACGTATGTTTCTTTTCTGTGCTTGGCATGAATGAGCAAAATAGATTTTCCTTGAAATCTCCAGTTACAGATTTACTGCCATTCGGCATTCTTTTTCCAGAAGATTATAGAATAAAAGATCTAGGTGTTAATATACATTTGGGATGTTTTTGTGTTAATGTAGCCTAAAATGGAGCATGTATCCAGTGAGTGGCATAGATAATGGCAATAGATTAATATAGATATATCAATCAGAGCTGATTTTCCTTTCTGCCATGACTATGAGATTACGCTGCAAAATATTTGCCACAGGTAGAAAATTAGCATTCTTGATACGTAGTACAACTACAAGGTTTTGCACAGATGAAACTGGTACAGGGATTGAAGATGCTCATATTACATATAATTATATGACATCAGCTTGCAGACAACTCTAAGCCATAATCATTTATTAGATTCTAGAGGTAGAAAATGACTGGAGTAAAAAGTTATGCCACACTATAATATTTTATCAAGTTAGCAGGTACTGACTCCGACTGAGTACTAACTACACTACTAAACTATATAAAAAGGGCACGGAAAAGTGAGTCATACAAAATAAATATGTTGGGCTGAATATGTCGGCCTAAAAATAGGCATATGGTATCGATAAGTACATCGATATGAAAACGGACTGGCAATATGCTTTGCTAATGAAAGCTTTAACTGCAATGTCAATTTTCCTTATTTCTTTGAAATTACTACGCGTAAGAAAGTTGATTGAAAATTAGAAAACTGACAAAATTGAGGAAAATCTAAGCCCGATAAAAGTTTTCTGCAAGAACTAGATAGAACATTTCCTGAGCTTTTAGAAATCTTCAAAAGAGGCAAATTATGAGTAAACGCCGTTAAAAATATGCTTATTTTCACGTGTTGCAGGAAAATGAAGCCCCTAATGTTCAATTTCCCATGCACATTAAATGCAAAACATTATTACTTCATTTGACAGAAAATCTAAAATACGATATTTTACGTCTATTTCTTTTTCAAAAAATGCATTTTCATCTTGTGGAAGTTGTGACTTGTCATTTAAAGCCGTCTTAAATGACAATTCAAAAACGTTTGCCAAAAAAATAAATCGCAGCCTATGTACCTACATTTCCAGTCTCTTACGAAACGAACGATAAATAAGGTAATGGGAAAAGGAGGCAATGAGGCAAGCGTAGGTTCGCTCATCGTTAATCTCAAGACTTGTTTCTTCTCTTCCAGCTGAATGCTCACCTGGATTGGATTTCGTGGATTGAAGAGCAGGAGCGACTGCTGGACTCGAATAGACTTTCGACTGACAACGAAGGCCGGCGTATTCTTCGATTGAATTGCCATGAGTTGGCTTTGCCACACTCGATAGCATTGTGGGCCTATATGTACGTATGTGAGTGATGAGTACCTGATGCGGATTGGGGATGTGATGTGTGAGGATGTGAGTCGCTGAGATAATAAACTTAAAAAGCACAGGAATGGAACGTGTATCTGTGGGTATTGAGATTGGTTCTTATTGTGCCTGTATACATAGTTTCTAGCTATCCCATTAGTGAAGATGGTCACTTAAAATTAGATTTCCCTTTCAGTCTTCTCCATCCATCCGATCCGTCCGTCTCATCTTCTTATCTGCCTGGATAACTTTAGATTAATCCATCCCTAACAAAATATTCAAGTTCAATTTCACAATTACTTTTTCCCAAAGAATTTATTTACAGTCATCTCTGAACTAACTTTAATTCCGACTATTTTGAAAGTGACTGTTAACTCACAATCCTCACAATGATATCCTTCATAGTCTTATCGGTAAGAAAATTTCAAATATTCTTCGTTTAATTCCACATGGGCGTGTCTATCTCCCTTATTTAATTATTTAACTTGGTTATTGTGCAATACTTACGTCATTTTCTGCAACATGCCTTCAATTACATGTCATCTTCTCTTTCCTTAACAATTTCTATTGTCTTCTTCGTAGAAACAGACAAACGTCCGCATATTTTAAAGCCACGCGAAAGACACGCCCTCCTTTAAACATCTTTTATTTACATACCTATGCAATTGAAAATAATATTTTACGTTTTACTGTGGAATTAATGTCCTTGCTAAACTAAAACCATTTAATGTCATATGGGAATGCTTTATTTTCCTAGATAATCCATCGAGGCTACTAGCAATTGCTTATATATATAGTAAGATAGCTATGTGTGGAAGGGAAATGGTTTTAGCTCCTGTTTTGTTTATCTTAGTCTTTGTGCTTGCATGCTGTGAATGTTGTCATTGATTCAACAAGATTTTAAGGTTTATTAGCCATAATAACTTTGTATTTCACAGTATGGTGTGCAGTCAGGGAAAATAGATGTGTATGGTGAAAAAGCAAATATTAGTTATTCATTTAAATGTTGTGTGAATACCTGAGCTTTATATGGACCATAGTAATAACTCTCCATATATACTTATCCTTTTCTCTGTATATAAAAGCAAATGAAGTTCCATTCCATTTACATGTTCAGTATATTTGAATAACTGGAAAGCATCCTTTACAGTTAATAACCCCGGAGAGACGAACTGTCTTTATGAATACTAACTGAGCAGTTTTTATGAATAGCTAACTATCTGAGTATTTATTATAACTATCCATTGCAGGTTATTTACAAAGTAATTACAGCTTATTGGCTTTGACAGAGCTAATGTAATCCTTACATCATATATTCCTGCTACAGCCACTGCTGAGCCTAATGAAACTAATTTACACTATTTACATATTATAATAAAGTCGCGAAAGGAAAACATTTGAATTACCCAAGCACTCAATCAACAGGGCATTTGCGTTATTCAATTACTGTAGATACACGTCCACATAGCAAAAGCAAAGAGCAGAAATGCAGAGGAGAGGAAAAGCTGGAGACGATGGCATTTCATTATTACTTAGTACATGGTAGGATCTTATCGTCGTGATTCCTGAAGCAATGAAATGTCACTCTAATAGATAGATAGAACCTTTCCCTACCGCTTTTAGTAACTACTATCATTAGCTCACCTTAGAAATACACTAATAAACCTTTAGCAACTGCAAATATTGACTTTCGCCACAAATATAGTAACATTTACAATAGCTCGGGTTTATCACTTAACAGAGGCACAAACAATACTTTTAATCCTGATCTATAATAAAACTCCGAAATCCTTTCACACACACTAAATAACACTTTTTATCAAGCTTATTTATCTACTATAACAAAATATCTATACATGTAGGTATGCCTTTTCCTGCACCCAATGTTTTATATAATGATATGGGGCAAGAAATAGAAGAAAGTCTATACTTATTAGTATCTATATAATATCTCTACTTTCTGTCCTAGGAGCTTTGTTTTATGAAAATCCTGATTGTAGAATACCCGTACATCATAAAAAAACTAATTTTCAGGTGCACTCACCCATTTAAAAATAAATGTCCCATAAGCTCTTGAGCCCGAGTTAACATTTCCTTTTTGGGAAATAGACTTTTCCTGTCCGTAGGACGGCTATATTTCTCGTAATAATATTATAAAAATGTTAAATTACAGATCACAATCAATCCTCATTTAATTATAGAATTGGTTAGGGATTGAAAAGATGGGGGATTGAATTTGAATTAATTTAAGCAAGAATGAATAGTACAGAATGCATTATTACAATATAAAAGATAGCAAACGCATTAAAATACAATGGAAAACTGATAGCTATTGGATTTATGCAATTATTAGCAATGAAAAGCAATCACAGATTTTTCTGTCATCAGACACGCACAGTCTCGATATTTTGATCAGTACTTGACTTGGCATTTGTATTCTACTAGAAATGTAGACATAAGGTAGGCAAATCAAAGTAGGTACCTACCTAAAAATTATTGATAATATTATAAACAGAATGCTCAACTATTAACTATCTTTTAGCCTTAGAATAGAAAAATATCTCCTTGATCTTTTCTTGCACGGCACAGACACAGTAACCAAAGTTAGTTTGTGAGTTAACCTTTGCGAATGTAAAATTACGCAAATAAGAAACGATATCTACTTTTAAAAATGTATAGTACATATTTATATTTATATATCCACAGAGTATAATATATAGTATACGCTTCACGTGCATGTCTTAATGTTTTCAACCTTTGCATTTTTCGTATCATGACCACAAAATAGCATATCAGTAAGTTTCCTGTCCTTCTGTCACTTATTTATAAAAGTTTATATCCTACAAATGTTGTATACACCTATGTACTTAACAAACAGACTTATGTTGTATTTTGCTAAAGATATTAATGCTGGCTGTTTCTTATATTTGTAATAAATAGGTATAGGTTATATAGGTAGCTACTACTAGCTATAATTTATAAGAGAATGTTCTCAAGGAAGATAGCGGATTATCGCTATCAGTTTGTTGCACCCTTGCCTCTTCTGCGTTTTCTGACTGCACAGCATCCACAGAGTGCTGAATAACGGTCACTACTTGCTACTCGTAACACCAGACACTCTATACCTTCTGCATAGAGCATCTTAACTTTACATCTATAGCTGTATGTAGTATTTTAAATGAAATACAATTTAATATAGGTAAGTAAGAGAAACTAGAGACACACTACATATTATACAGTAAACAGAATAGAAAAATGTCATTTAGACTTCAAATATCTAAACACGCAACACAAGTTCATCGAATTATCATCATTGAGTTCTTGGAGAGGATTTCCTCAAGAGGCCTATTCAATACAGCAGGAAGGAATTATTTTTTGTAAACGAATAGCAACATAATTGGCTATTAGCAAATATATTTTTGCATCCTTATGAAATATTATAGTTTCGCCAATTTACTTACTAACATAAAAGTGGCAATATTCAGCGACAAAAAATAATAACCCACTTTCTGTGGGGAAAAGTGAGTTAAACCACATCAGAAAAGAACAGGTCAAGTCAATAGATACGTGCTATTGCTTTTGGAGGTAGTTTTTCTGTGACACAAACGTCATTTGTACATTGCACTTCTCTACTGCATACTACATTGCAACTTAGATCAAATAAAAGAGAAACAAGTGCATTGAGAAGATTTGCAAGTTTTAGTGAGGAAAGAAAACCAAGACACGCAAAATCTTCCAAGACAGTAACTGACATAAATACTCAGAGAATACTTTAACTGTATCGTCTGCTACGGTAATATAATGTTCCTTTAGTAAACACTATATGGGTGTGCTCATTCTTTACAAAGTGTGATACTACTTTCCTACAAGAACTGCATATCTGTAATAATAACAGGTACCTTACCAATAGCAATACATGTGAGAAGGGCATCTTTAAAGAAAAACAATGCATATATTATTATTGTATATTAAAGACAGTCCAGTTTACCTTTAGTGTTAAACGCTGTTAGCAAAGGCAGTCAACTTTCTACTGTAACATTCAGATGAATTCTCTTTACTTGAGTTTTTTTTACATGGACACAACCATCAGCCATCAGCAACTAAAGTCAAGTAAATCAGTTGAAGTCGAGGCTTCCTCTTTTCATCTACACATTTCTTTACAAAACGACATCATAAGCATATTAAGACAAAACGGCAAGACAATCCTTAAATTTAGTTTGAAAATGTTAAAGTGTAGAAAACTTTTGGTGTAGTGAAGTTTTGGGTGGATACGTGGTACCTGCTTAGCTTATGGCTTTTTTCGATTTGGATCTGTTGTTCAAGGGTTGTCGTCATTTGGTTGGGATTCTTGCCTGGACATGGGCAATCTTTGTTTTCCTCTTGAGTTATTTCGGGCGTGGGCACTACAATCACATAAATAATAACAACGAATTCGGACCGCCTCCATTTTTTCATGCAGTTTTTGTACCTGTGTTAAAGGTTTTGGTGGTAGCTCCTTCTGGCTCTTTCGCATTGCCAGTGGAAGCCGTTCCAGGAAGTGTTGGACACCATGGCAATGTCCAGTCAGGTCAGAGACGTTTTATTGACGAGCCTCCAGTTATCTACTGCGCCGGGTGCACTGGCGGTGGTAGCGGTGAAAAGAACTCTCCTGTTTCGGTTTACAGTGGATCATCTCTCCTGACACTTCCACAAATTAATAATAACAACGATAATTTTAATTTAAATAATAATAACAATCTAAATAATAACAATAACAGAGGATTTGCCTTTGCTAACAATCCATTGATAGACAGAATCAATTTGAATTCGGCCACCAGTGAAAATCAAATTGTTAAAGGAAACCAAGAACCTGCATCTGTCCAGTACATAAATATGAATCAGGATGGACAGTACAAGTGAGCATTTCTCTGTCTCTGTCTGCAATTTTATTTTGCATGCTGAACATTTGAAATTGAAAAACTTTATTAAATATGACTTACGAATCTCAAATCTAAAAGAATTTTTCACAATCACCATGCAGTTTCGCGTACTCAGCCCATGATTCTTCTCGTCAAGAACGTCGCAATCCTGATGGCTCTGTCCAAGGAAGCTATTCCTACAGAAATCCAACAGGTCGTCTTGTTGAAATTCAATACACGGCTGGAGCAGACAGTGGATTCAACGCTTATGGAGAAAATATCCCTCCACGCCAAATTGCATACACGCCAATTCCAGTCCAAGATACCCCAGCCGTAAAAGCAGCTCGCGAACAATTCCTCAATACATATGCACAAGAACTGAATCGCATCAACAGTGCTAGAGCCCAACAACAACAGCAGCTACTGCAATTGCAGCAACAACAATCCCAACAATCAGGTCAAATTCTCCAGCAAACTGTTCAACAGACTGATAAAATAACCCCATCCGCCCTTCCTCTTAATAACCAAAATACTCAACCTCTTCCAATTTCGGGAATAGCTTCTGACACCAATAATCAACAGAAACCTGACACTTTCGATGATGAGGATGACACTGAAGTCGTCTATGCAGCCTTGGCCAACAGTTACAATAATCCTCAAGACCAAAACGAAAACAGCAACGATAAAGCCACATTTTACAAGGAAAACAATAATAATAACGAATTCAGACCTGAAAACCTGTTGAGTCAAGAGAATAAAGACAAAGTACAAAGCTCTTACGGTTTTTGGACAAAGGAAACAATCACTCCTGGAGTCCAGGTGCCCCTCGCAAATACCAAGCCCCAAAATCAGCAAAACCAATTACCAGGTACTGCATTCGTTTTCAATTAAAAAGGTGGCTATTCAAAATATTAATGAATTTCCATTCCCTAAAAGTTTAAAGTAATTTTTGTGCTGTACTCTAAAGACAGAAAATTGAAACATTGCAGCACTAAAAAAGGAGATTCAAACTAATTCTAATAGTTTTGAATATTTAAATTAATTCCATTCAAGAAGTAAAAGCCAGTTTCCCAACATTAATAGTTGACTATAGAGAATAATGAATAGTACCTACATACAAACTTAAAATAATTGTCACTTGTCAGCGAATATTCAATGTTGGGATTAAAACATTTCTTTACATGGCATTGGAAGATTCTTATTTTTCTGTGGAAAAATTATCAGCTTTCCTGTGCGGATGAATTAAATTGATTTTCCGGTGGGGATGAAGTAAATTATTTTTTGTGGATAAATCAAATCTCTGAGAAAATTAATGCTAATTTTTGATAAAAACTCAGTAAATATACCTGGTGACTGTTGAGAACATTCTTAATTCTTATGTTGCTATTGAAGAGTAACTTTCAACAACGCCGAAAGGTGCATGTTTAATTCTAGTTTAATTCGAAGACCAATTCATGTGCCTAGATTTTTTTTCCATTCAGGGCAATTCTTTAGTTTATTTTTAAGCTATCTGGGATTAATGATGATTTATTATTTCCAGCGTACTTCTATTATGTCAGCGTCGGAGGTGCCCCGCATTATGTAACATCAAATACAAATTCTCTCGTCAAAAATAATTTCCCGACTTCTCTCCGGGCGACTTTACTTGGAGCAGTGCCAATTTCTGCCCAACATGATGCTCAAGTGAGACATTCTGGAGAAAAAGTTCAGCAGAGTGCCTCGCCTCCATTGTACTTGGATTTGGAATCCAATAAGCAGAAAGATAATGACCAAGTACAAAATAAAAATTTAATTGCTCCAGCCCTCCTTAACACTTTTTCCATTGTGAATGTTCCAAAAGTTCCATCCTCCCACGCAATTACTAATCAGCAAACTCCAGGTTCGAGTCAAATACAACTGATCGGCTATCCCGTCTTTGTTGTTTAAATAAGTATATAAAACTTCCAAGTTTTTTCTCTTTATCCGCTATTGTTTTCTTTGATGTTTTAAGTGTTGATAATTTAAGGAAGAATTAATACTGTTAAGACTTTTCTTGTTTTTCTTTGAATGTTTATTGTTGTTATTGATTAATTGCTAGTACATTAAGTGCTTAGAGGTTACATTCTTTTTCTGATTCAAGGAACGAACGTGTAAAAATAGTGCTAGTACAACTAAACTTTGATCTTACAATAATAGCTCAACTCAACGCAAGGGCAATTATTATTGCTATTGTTTGTGCTGCATTTACAATAAGTACTATGCTATGAGATATAACCTATTTGACTAGATACACATTTATAGTTTAAAAATAATCAGCTCTATGCAATGCAATGTTTTATGACTTACGATTTTACAACCTCAATATCAACTCAAGCAATAAATTAACCTTAAAATAAATCACAACTAACTCAATATTTATTACTTTTCATCAATATCCTCATCTTTTCATGCATCGTAAAAACGAATATTGAAACTAAAATTCGAGGCGACGGTGTATAAAAGCTATCAGACATGGATTATCAAAACTTCATTTTAAATATCCTATAGAAATGGAGAATTCTGTTTCCTTAGTTGTATTTTTTGCAACTATTTCAGCCTACTTGGTCATAGTTGAAAATACTTATGCTAAACCTGGTAAGTGAACATTTATTACTTAAATCCTTACATAGAAATATTTGGTTAAATTCTCAACAGATATAAAATCTGTGATTCTTCATTCAATCTAATTCAAAGTAATCAAAATTCTAGATTTCATTTTTCTCAAAGTTGATTATTTTAGTTTAATTGACTTTTAACCGTGGATATTTAAAAATCTGTGACTCAATTTTCTACTCATCCTTTTAAAACTAAATAGTTTATAACCCTCTTTGAATAAAATTTTGTCATGTGTTCTGCTTCTGTATAATAATTTTGAAAAATGACGACAGATCATTCAATTCAAGTTTCCACAGGATTTTAATCTATGTGATAAAAAATATAGCAGATTTGAAAGTTTTAAAATGTCAATGGACACCGAAGCCCTGTCTCCCACCTTGTCACTCCTTCGGTGTCAATACGATGAGCAACGGACTGAATTATTCTGATGTCTATAAGGAATACAAATGTTGCTGCAAAAATCCTCCAGCTAATGCAACGACTGTCATGGTAGTCGCAAATAACGGCACAGCTACTTTAAATATATCAACTAACTCAAGTTTATGTGCCCTAAACACTACGGTGCTGGTAATTCTGCCATCAAGTAATGCAACCACTACAAATGCAACTGTTCATTAAGTAAAAACATTTTATGTGCTTATCTACCTAAAGTCGCTAACTAGAGATAACTAAAAGATCACTCTATTAAATTAAGCTCCTGATTGGTACCTAATAAAGATAGGAGATTTGAGGAAGAGATTTTGATTTAATTGGCGAACGAAATGTAGATGTTGAATACTACAATGTTTGGTCATATCCCTTAATTTTCTTGAACTAAGTACATGCAACACTACACAAATGACAACGAAAAATAGCTACAGTTCATAATTTATCCAATATTCATGCATGAATCGTTGCGGTTTTAGGCCAACAAAGAATCTTTACTGACGAAAATTATGGTATGTATAAAGTGATAAAAATGTGTTTACCTCTTGAAAAGCTAAACAGCAATAAAAATTACTAAGATGTCCAAGGTTAATTGCAAATTGGACTATGGGACATGACGTCCCTCCTAAACTGTCAAGTCTTAAATTATTCAACTGTTTTATGATCTTTGTCTGTTACATGAATAAAGATCCTCAAAAACAATGAACACGTTAATAGAGAGCAGAAGTGATGATTCTGAAGTGGAATTTTTTTAATGTTGAAAGTGCTGTGAGCATTAATGACAATAATAAATCTGAGTACGCTTGTTTCAAGCTCGAGCACACCAGGAAAAAATCCCTAATTTCCCAAATTCTACAATTTTTGGTCACCTTTGTAATTTTATGCAACACAAACTTGAAAAGTTGTAAAACTTCAATGATAAAGCTGCCTGTCTTGGTAATAAATAATTGTTAGCTTTATGCAACAGAAAATTGTCGAATTGTAGACTTTAACACGACAATTTCTCTTCATTCTACCGATGATACCAAAACGCATTGTCCTTCAACGACTTCTCTCTCCTCATTCCCACCGAAGCTCCTCAAACGCATTTTCGTTCAAAGACTACTCCTTTCTCCAAATTCCCAACGATGCAACCAATCCTCAATTTCCTTCAACTACTCCTTTCTCCTCATTCCTACCGATGCACTTCACACACATTTTCCTTCAACAACTAATCCTTTCCTCATTCCCACCCATGTAACCAATCCGCATTTTCCTTCAACGACAACTCCTTTCTCCTCAGTCTCACCGCTGCTCCTCAAAGGAATTTTCCTTCAACGACTACTCCTTTCTCCTCATCCGCACCGATGCAACCAATCCGCATTTTCCTTCAACGACAACTCCTTTCTCCTCAGTCTCACCGCTGCTCCTCAAAGGAATTTTCCTTC
>JAAAYG020004538.1:0-28768 GCA_009936455.2 Tomocerus minor
TTTCTATTTGCACCCTCACTTTTAAACCTCATCGCATCTTTTATAATATTCCGAAATCGTGTAGACCTCTCCTTAAGGGCAGGAAAAAAAAAGCAGGGAAATGGGACCAGTTTTTGTTATTTTATATACCTACTGGAGAATTTTATTATTTTTTATTTTTTGTGATTCCGTGCTGACGTACAAATTGAATCAAAAGATTTGTTAAAAAGTTAAATAATATTTTTATAGATGAGTTCCTCTTTTAAGTAAAACTATTGAGTCTACGTTTTAGTTATTTTAGGATTTTCCTGTTTACAAAAAGTAAAATTAGAGATTCCTGAGAAAAAAAGTAATTTCCTCCAGCAATGTCTGAGGTAGAGAGAGAGAGAGAGAGGTAGGAGAGAGGACGATTATAGTGCTTTAATTTGTGAGTGCCTAGCCGGGGCTGATAGAATGAAAGCGTTCTGAACCCATCGGATCTGTAACCCACATTTAACGACAGCGATGATAACAATAACTATCAGCGATGTGGAGATAAGTGAGTTACGTAGGGCAGGCGAACTGAGTTGAGGTTAAACCCAAGCATTCTACTATAAGATAAGCTTAACCATTTAGGATGAGCTCACAACTTTTCGCCAAATTAAGCAATTATTTCTACGCTGCCTTGTTTTCTCTTCAGTTGAGCTCTCTTTGAGGTAGCATAGCTATATGCTTATATATATCTTGAAAGTATGAGGTGAGAGTATATGTTATTAAGTGTAATGCTCATTCCTATTATCTTGCAATTGCAACCTCAATAGCGATTTGCTGTTATCGGACTTACTATAAAGGATTTTGTGACGTAACCCGTAATTTAGTCAACGAGCAGAAGATATTAAAGGACAAAACGGCTCAGACCCGGCCAGGTTAGAATCGGGATAGGAGGAGGACAACTCCACAACATTGCAAGGTATAACCAATATAGACTCCCTAGTCTTAGCATTCGCTTCGAATCATCAAAAAGATAATTGCTAACTGAAGTTTGTAATATAAAAGGTACACATAGGTCTGTCTATAACAATATAAAATCCTCTATTGTATCTTTGTAGAATATTTTCAAGCTTATTGTGTGCATATAGGAAATAGAGACTGGAGTTGCACGTGTATCGGATACGTACAATCAACATTATAGAGAAAGAGATGCCAAGTTTTCAAGTAAACAAAAGCTTCCTTTTGCTTACATAACATTTTTATATGTGAAGACCGCAATGCTGCAGTCTAGTGTGCAATGAGCACAAATCCCTATAGACACTCAACTCTCATCTTTCTGTGCAGGAAACTGAAAAAGTAGTTATCTCCGCCATTACTCTCTATAGCTCGATACTTGAATGCTTTGTATTGGCTTTGGCCGAACTTTTATTGCAAGGGAAAACAATTTTATTGTAGGCGAGCCTTAATAATTGACTAGGTACCACTAAATGAAATACTAGTCATAGCCATCTCTTTATGTTTTTTCTAATACATGGACATGGACATAAGAGTGAGCAAGAGCAACACATATTTATTAGCAGAGTTACACAGACTGTCTATGTAGATTAGGTCATAAATGACTCATTCCTAAGGTACTTATCAAAGGTACAGCCTCGTTATGTTATTATGAGCATGCAGACAGATAAAATGGAATTATTCTAACTGTTACTCTCTTATTGCTCATTCATGAGGCAATTCAGATCCCAGATAAGGACAGAATAGGAAACACATAGACACAACTCTCAATCCCAAAGATTACAATGTACAGATAGGATGAGTAATAATATTTACTAAACTAAAAACGAAACAAACCCTTCTATATTCTCTGTCATTCTATTCTGCCTACACTATTTTTACTAATTGACAAGCACACAAACTATATTTACAATAAAATATACAACACCTTTTCTTTCGACATGAACATAAAATTACGTTATTAAAACACACAAGCTATAAATATACATTGTACAATTTGTACATCCATGTAAATGAAAATTCCCCAATATTCCTTAAAGCAGCAGTCCAGATAAATAACTCAGTTCTTATAGCATTCTAAATAGCCAATTAATTTATATATCTTTTTTGTGGAATTAATACTGCCGAAATAACTTTAAAACAATGGATCTACCATGACCAAATAGAGTAATATTATATTAAATTTTGAAATATTTATTATTAGACGTCAGGAACAACAAAGTACTAATTGATATTGGAAAATTATTTTCGTTATGCTGCTCTTTCAATCTCTCTTTTAACAATTTGTTTTGTAATTTGTTTGCACTATTATGTATAGATATGCAGTTACAAGGAGAAGAAAATGGAATTTGATGTAAAGCAAGGAAAGCAAAGGTATATACTAATAGCACTAACGTGATAAACGGGCTTGATGGATCATAAAATCATAAAGACTTGATTAGGTTGAGAAAAGGACAGTTGAGAGAGAGTTAGTAATAAGGGGCACCTGCCTAGAGAGGCTCCTCAATGAAGTTAAGGATTTTAAAAGTGGATCTAAAGAGTGGCTGATGGTTGATAGATCGTTTTCTGAATTGGACGTAGTGGCTGAGTTAAGTGAGGGCATTTAGTAAGAGTCAGCAAGGAACCGAACCACATCCTTCCTCTTATTATTATCCTTATCATTATCCCAGATGCATTCCCTTCAACAATTCTAATAAAGGAACATCAAAATCATCATCTCTCATTCTAGTCCGAAGATATAACGTGGAGAGGAGAAGGAGAGTAGTGGATGAGAGATGGAGAGAAGATCTAATCATTGCATTCAATGCACCAGACTACAGAATTCGAATGGGATTTGATCCACGCTAAAAAAGCTGGGACGATGGAAATTGGGCGTAAAATGCTTGTAATGATGAGGTAAGATCTTATTGCTTATAAATCCCTTTCCTTCCTTTTCACAGGGCGTAGACAATTTTCTGCTTCCAACTCTCAAATTATGCTTCTCATCTCATCACATCACTTCCAGCATCCCAAAACATCTCCAAGACGCACACTTCCACACATACTCAACTTCAGGTCACCACACACACCACTTACCAACATAACAAAATAATTATTACATAAAAAATCCTCTTCGGGGTAAAGGACATGACAGAAATACAGAATTTAATCATCTTTAATGATAAACACCAAACAA
The DNA here is from genome assembly GCA_009936455.2 of Tomocerus minor. Taxonomy (NCBI): domain Eukaryota; kingdom Metazoa; phylum Arthropoda; class Collembola; order Entomobryomorpha; family Tomoceridae; genus Tomocerus; species Tomocerus minor. The sequence goes on from JAAAYG020004538.1 coordinate 3,140, forward strand.
TAGCTTATAAACTTTCAAATTCATTTTCAATTACCTACTTCCTATTTTACCAGTTCATATTTTGATTATTTCTTAATTAACAAAACAAAAATGCTACAATTAATACATTTTAAATTTATACTTTCTTTTCCCATTTCGTAACTCTTACAACAACCTGGATACAATAATGCGGATTATTGCGGATCGACAATAATCGTATATTAAAGTCCATATCATTGGCAATTAAATTATAACAGGTGAAAATGCTATTGTTTTTCATTTATTTACTAATAGGGTACATTAGGTACGCATGCGAGAATCCACGACTTTTTTATGTTGAATGATTTGATGCATTAAGTTCAGCTGCTGTGTAGTGTGTAGGTAAAATATTTAAAATTGTGCAGTGAATGCACAGCAATTTTTAGTGTGGTAGCTAAAGCGAGTATAGTAAACTCTGGCCGAAGAGACTTGTCTTGACTGAATGAAAATGAATTAGGATTATTATGCAAGCCATTAGGTATAAATAAAGAATTCTTATTGCACTGCCTCGACACTAATACGAAGGAACGCACATAAAGTTCATAGATGAAAAGCTAAATGGATATAGCTGGAGAGTCTATTAGAGGATTAGGGTTTAAGTCTCCCGTATAAAAGTGAAACGAGAGTAGTAGGAGAACTTTATTATTACGAGGATATTATGAGATGAGCTAAGCCTGGGTTCTTTTTCTTCACTGATGTGATGAATGTCAATGTGTGGGCAGTCATGCGCAGACAATACGCTTACAACCACAACACAGGGCTCTAAACTACACCGAAACACTCAAAGAGCCTATTAAGCTGCATATTACATCCTTTAATGCCTTTTGTACAAGTTATTATGATTTTTTACTATTTAGCTCCAGCCCAAGACTTGTAGTAGTAGTCAAAGTCAACTGATTCTGATGTGAGATGAAATGCATAACATAACTAAGCATAAGGCTCTAAAAACCAATGAATGTAATTTAATGTAATGAAGGAATCCTGTCATAATCTTCTATCTCCTCTAATAATCTCACCCGCTTACAAGGTAAAATCATATATAAACCCTCCCCAACTACCAGCTCTATACATTATAATTATTATCCCACAGAATTACTGCCTTTTCCTTTGAATTTAGCATTTAACTACACTTTAGATCAGAAAGAGGAATGAATGCACACATTGTAGTATCATTCCCAATCCCTACTATAACTATCGTACCGCTACAACATTATAAAAACTGAATCAAAGCTAGATCTTTACTTTCTTTCCATTATGTTTCTATATCTACGAATGTTAAGGAAGGAAATAAGACAGGACATGACAAGATGATGTAGAAAATAATGACTCATTCACCTCTAAATTAGATTTTTTTTCCTAACTGACAATGCAATGAAATGAGATTATGCCATTGCTCTCCAACTACAACATTTTTATTCACATGCACTAAGAATTCATCTGCGTTTACACACCGAACTTTTAAATAAACGGCATGAACACTAAAAGATACTGATTCGTTTTTACTTTTTAGGCAGATGTCAAAAAAAACACCTTGTCATATCTAGTACAAGTAGCTAGGAACTATATAACTCGTCAGAAACAATAATAACAATTTAAAATCCAAATTCTCGCTTATCTTTACGTTGCAAGAAAATATTTTCTTATTTACAAAGTTAAATTGAAGGTTAAATGTTCGTGTTGACTCATTATGTCATGTTCAAGTCTTTATAAAGCATCTCAAGTCATGTCAACTTGTTTTTACATCAACATTAGATTTCTTTAGCCTTTTCCTAAACTCAGAGTTTCATTACGCACACGTACACACGGCAATGATGATGCGAAGATTATACTTACAACCTACTTACCATTAGAACAGTGAAGAGAATGAAGGAGCGCGTGGGAGTAAATTTAAGGCTAGCTACCAAAACCCAAGTACAATAGAATAGATAGATTGAAAACGAAATGCGTTGAAACGTAATTTACAATCTGGTTTGAATAGAAACTGAACTGGGCATAAGATTTTCTATTCTTTGCCCTCTCCTCGCCCCGTTATTATCTATGTGCATTGGAACTTTAATTAACAATTAAAGAAACCATTTAAGGGCAATATTTAAATAGTCGTGAGTTTCCAGTTCAATCATTCACATTCATTCACTGAGAGATCATTTACATTTTGAACAAATCATAAACCAAATAGAAATGATTTACAAAGAATTTCAGTTTTTCAGACACAGGAAAATTAATTATTTTTTTTTGAGAAAAGAATTTAAGAAGATTAATGTTTCCCGATCTGAAGTTCAGTAATTCTAATTACCTTTAAGGTAGGTAGGTAGTAGTCCACAGAGAAAAGCTTCTTATGAATTATAATAGTGCAGAATTGTAAAACAAGTTCACACAATTAATGAGAACTAATGATTCTAGTTGAACGAGTGGATTTGCAAATTACACAGAAATCAAAGAAGATAACATGAGGACACGATGAAATAAGAAAAAAAGCTGGAACTTTTCGGAAAGGAAGCCCCCAACCGGGCAGACATGACTCAAACCTGATTTATATTGCTTTTCATTACTTAACTTGTGGTGAGTTTCTGCTAATTCTCACGCAGAAGTACTGCGAGTCTAATGTAAAAGGCAAAGGAACGGGCAAACCACCTGCCGCTTTGCAACTCTTTAATCTTTTAGCAATTTGACTGCACCTTTCACCTCACTCATATAAAAGCCTATCTTTGCGCAGTTAGGAAGATTTTCGCAAAGAGCCTTCACTCAAATCACATAGTGCCTGAGTAATGGCTTAATAATCGTTGCGAATTGAAAATTCATCTTTTCCTCTCTCATCTCTTATTTTTATGACTGCATTGTGGTGACTACTCACTGATTAAGTTGTTAAACACTCTGGCTCTGCGAATTTTCTTAGCCATTATCCTTCCCTCTTTTCTAGAAAATATTTAGATATAGTTGTTTAGCATTATGAGTGTTGAGTTGAGAGACGCACTTGCCAACTGAGAGCAAATCACCTAATTGAGTTAATAAACTTAAACTTAACTAGTTTGAGATTGATGTTGTTTAGGTTAGACAGGAGACAGCTAGCTTTATAATGTCTGTTTTACCTTCTTCTTTCCAATGGCTCTCCTTATTTCACAGATATCTTACTTATAATAATGTGATAGCTATAATCTATAAATGCCAAGGAAAACTCTGTACCCGTGTACCCAATAGATTATATTAATGTTTTATTATTACCACGTCCTGCCGCAGCCATCATCATCTCTCTCTCTCTCTCTCTCGTCCTCCACTTAGCCAAGTTAATGAGCACGAACAAATGTACAGAAAATAGAGAAACAGGATAAGATACGCTATGGCAGTAATAATAAAAGGGCATTCGATTAAGATAACTGCTAGAAAATCATGTCCGTACATGTAAACAAGATAATGAGATAAACGAAGGATTTTCGCTAGCAATATAATAACAAAAGCTAATTATTCCCCTAAAAACTTGAAAGTTATCCGTTCCCACAGACAGACCTGGCCATCACAAACAGATAATCACACTTAACTAAATAAAAGAAAACTTAAACACACTGCAAAACACATGAATTATCTTAGGCACACACTCGTTTTATTATCTTTACCATAATTTTTAATATGTATATTTATGATGTGAGTTCATTTAGTATGATAACCAGCGACCATAGACTATAGTATGTTAGCATAAAAAACCATACTTTTTTATATTACCAAGGTTTACAGCACTGAAACGTCCGTTTAGGATCAACGACAATTAGCAATTTTAAAATCATGCATTCAAAGCTTGAAGTCATAAATTAGGTTTTTTGAATATTGCTTTTTCAGGCTGAATTATTAAAGATTTTAATATATTTCCAGTCTCTGATATTTAATCATGTTAAATAATTTTGACCTGCATAGAGGCAACTCTTATGATAGATATAGCTGTAATAAAATCTGATGGTGTGTAATGGAGTGAGAGTGTGGACACAGATCTTTGTTATAAAAATAGACAAAAAAGTAAGGCGCTAAAAGAAGAAATTAAGAGAAGAGAGTTTTGGCAAGAGATTTAAATGACTGACTCATTAAGTGAACGTGATGTGAGTAGGTAAGGGAAGTGAAGTGAAGGGAACTGATGTGGACGTCTTCTGTCTCATCTCATCTCCTCATCTATCCTAGACTTAACTTTCATTGCGTGCAATTCCAACCTTTCTTCACTTCTCCGTTGAACTTAAACTAAAACTGTGCTCGCATCTTTATCTCTACCTATCTAACTATCTATCTAGCCACTTATTTTAACTTCACCATTAAACTTGCCTCTTTTGACATTGACTTTCCTACATATTTCTTTAAGTGCAGGAGCACTGTGACTTTTACTGATTCCTCCATTACAACCCGTTCGTTGCATCTTTTCGTATAAACTTAAAACAGCTCTTCTGCCTAACCGAACACAATTGAATAATAGACGAAGGAAACTAGTCAACACAGACAGATTACTGTTTCTCCCCGGCCTACGTACATATATAAATATATGGCCTAAATAGAAAATACTGAAACTATTGTCTAGCGAAGAGCTATGCATTTCCCTCTACTCCGCCCTCAAATGAAAACAGAAGAAGGCGAGTCGACGACAGAACGAAAAGTTTGCAAACAAAAGCTCTAAACTGCCTTTGTATGATTTATGACTAATTAAAATCTGTTCTAATCAGCACTCTCCTCCCAGCTTCTTACTCTCTCTGCTAATATTAGGACCACTTTTTAACTACCAACTCTCTTTTCTATCAAGTAATGCAGAAAATATACGATCAGACTAAACTATATACAAATTATCTGCTTGTGTCTATGTAACTGTAACTAATTTCAGCATTTCATTAAACTCTGACGTTTACTATTCGAGCGCAACTTATGTAGTTTATCGCATAGAATTTTAATTTTCAATTCAACCCTTTTAAATTCATGTTCAATTGGCTAATACTTTGGTTGAGTTAGTTTAAAACTGGAAAAAATTCATTTGAATCAGTTTGACAATCTCTTAAATCTAAATCTAATTTAAAATTCAGTTCTTTTTAATTGTAGCATTGCAAAAATATTTTCTTAACTATCTCTAAGTAATTTCGACATTCATCGAACATTAAAATTACAGGCCACCACCAGTCTTTAATGTTACCATAAGACAAACTGTGTGTTGTTGAATTTAAAATTGTATCGACATACATGATACAATAGAAATTGTTTCTCGTAAATAATAAGTCGTTACAGACTATTTTGCAACAAAAAAGATGAGAAAGGCGTACCTTTACTAAACTTACATTTCATCCGAGGTGTCAACTTCTGCGGAAAATAGGTTTGATCACGAAAAGTAAGTACATGCAGGGCAACCCTTTTGTAAGTTTGTGTCAACTAACTGTGTACGTTTTGATTTCATAGCTTGAACATCCATAATATATGAATTAAAATATTTTATTGTAGTCTGGGCCAAGTCCAGTTCATGTGATTGTTAAATATGCATGGAGAAATATGTTGCTCGAACTTAAATGATGTAAGTTGAGTGGATAGAGATGAAATCTGCTTTTGGATCTGAATTTAGTGAACATATGCTGAGCAATTACTCTCCGACGTTATCCATTACATTTACATGGTTGAATGAGAGATACTCGGCGAATTAGAGCTGATGACAAGGCGGGGAGGAATTTCAAGTGTACTCCTCACTCCTACTGTTATAACTTTGGATTTGAATATGACTAATAACCCTTCACTTAGTCGAAATCATACGATTCAATCATTACATCTAACTATGAGCTACATATAAGGTTACAAGAGAGTTTTTCAACGATCATAGTATTTCCATGCTAGTTCCAACTCTAATGTCTTTATTCGAAACGTTATTCATAGCATATTATTCTACATTCATAGAAGGAAGATGCCTACTTACCTTAGCAATTACTGACGATAAAACCTGAATAATATTATATAAACCTCTACAAGTACAGTTTTTGTCGAATTATTCCAAAGCTGACCGATGGCAACTCTTTCCTATTGTTTCTCGTACAAAGTACATGGAAAGATCTGTAGTAGGTAATTCAATGTAACCTAAAAACATGCTCTAACCTTTTCAAAGAACAGGGTTGGACTCTCTGCACTGCATTAATAATACTAATAATCTTTCTCTATGTATCCAGTGCAAGAACTAATAATCATATTGATATAAAGGATACCTAGATATAAGAATAGAAGTTCGGATCAAGATATACACAGATAAAATTCTTATAACGTGAATCGACTTAAATTATAGGACAATTTATGCGTATTATTATATTATTATGATCCCACCTACCTATGTCATGTATATATATCCTTACTAACAATTAGCGTCCTTCTTTCCTTTCTAGTCTATAGTTACATCAGAGATGCGATTAGATGTAAATCTAGAGTGCACTGTAGTTTGTACAAAGATAGGATAATAAGCACTTGCTTTCAACTTAACTCTTTGATGTCTCCCAAAATAACTAGTTTATAGTTGTTGAAGGGCTCTTCATAATATTCCCCCGTCCTATCACCCAAACAACTTTCATTCTACACGATTTTCTCAAGTAGTTTGAATTTTAAACGTGATCTACAAAATCAAATCACCTACTCGACTTTCCTCGTTATCTGCATTGCTACAAACTAATTGCGTACACAATCAAAACGTAAAAACATCTACACACCAAAAAGCAGTTCAAATCAAGTCTACTTTCAAATTACCACACAACTTATGTAAATAAACATCCAGCACCTCAAAATTATTTTTCTAGAAGATTAATGCTACATCAATTTCCAGTAAAATTATTCTGAACTTCTTTTCCCAATTATTACTTAACCAAGCAGAAATAAGAAGTGCATCAAAAACCTACTTAAAGTGTACAAATATTAATTTCTTGATCTTAGCTTTATTTGCTGCAGCATTAGAGTCAGAAATTGAAATTCTTTTGCTACCTGTAATTGTTATAATCATATGAATATACGAACATTACGTACTTACAATTCTAAGTAATTACATTAAGAAAGAGAAACATCTACCGAGTAAATTTTTGCGCTAATTGACGAATGCAGCTCAATAAAGTTCTTTGTTATTTGCTTCTTTGAACATCATAAACATACACAAGATTTCATCATAAAAATACACAAGATATTTTTTAATCCACTTTATTTCGTAACTTTTGCATTTTATTGACACGCATATTTTTAATAATAAAGCGGAATACCTAGCTGCGTCTACCAACACAGTGCACGCACGCATGTATTATTACATTATTAAATGTCCTGAGTGAATTTGGGAAGGATGGATGTCGGGATAACAGAGGAAATTGAGTGCTCACCCTCGTCTTGCCCTGGAGGCGCTAATGTTGGTTGATATTGAAAATGGTAAACCGGAGACGCTATGGAATGGGGAAGTCTGCAAGTCAGTCTAGTGGCTAAAGGTATTCTATTCTGAGGACCGGAGATGCATTTCATTACTTCTTATCTACGAAAAAATGGAACTACATGACACAACAGAAAAAAACTCCCAACTCGTCAAGTGAAACTCGTCGAGACGTCATAAGGACCTAAAACTGCCACATTCTGATACAAAGCGACTCCATATAGTTTCATAAAGGGTTTACCACTTTCAATATAGCATGAGACACTATAGATACACTCTTTTTCAATATATTAGACTAAAAATTGTCAAAAACGAAGAAAATACCTACTAACAAGTTACCTGCAATAAGAATCTAAAATATATTTCTTGGTTACGTAATAATTGTGAGCAATGTCATAAATCATCATGACAAGAAGTTTTCATTGCAAAACGTACATTTTGATCTACTTTTAACGGCACTACACTTCATTGCTAGTGCAGGTCATTATGTTGACGTAATTTTGCACTGTTCATTACATTTAGTGAATAGATAATGACTAATAATAATAAGCAATGAATATCCTCTCACATATGTGTACAAAGGAAACCTATTCGAAGTAAATGAAGGATTCATATGTGTGATTAGTCATATCTTCGTTTCCTATATCCATAAATATTTCTGTATTTGCTCATTAGGTACATCCATGTGCTAACATTGCATTAATACTGTGTAAACATGTTCCGTTATAAATATTATTTCAAAACGAGTAGTGTGACACAGTACACTAAGTAGATAACAGAAAAAGACATAATATTTGGGGTGCCCTGTAGCCGAGTCTAGTCTAGAAGTAAGTGGTGTATATGTACATTGAAAAAGGAATAGAAGCATATCTTTTTGTGACTTACAAACAGATATAATATAGCGATAGAACATTGTAGAAGAAGATTTCTAAAAAAGAACATAGATTGATCTGTAGGGAGCATGCATCTGTAGTTCGACTGCTTTTTTAACTTGCGTATAGATCAGTGGGTACCTAACAATGTTATTTAAGTATTCTAGTTGTATTAATTCTTCGACCTATAGGATGAGTCAGGGAAGGCAAGAGAGTCGTTTGCTTGCATTTTCAGTTTGAAAAGACAAGACACGGAGCAAACAACATACAGACTCCTCTTTGACTTGTCTTTAACTCAAGTACTCATCTCTTCTGACTAAATTGCATCCATCAGACGAAAAAGAACAGAGCCAACACTCATATCATTCTATAAGGATACTCTTTTTTAAGGAGATACGCATAGACATTAACTTTTGAGTCTGTCCCTATGTATTTTGCTACAGAAGTCACTCTTTCTTTAGGTATTGTGTGAAAGAGACGTCAGAGAGATAAGTATTTATTCCGAGGGTGGCTGCATATCTGCATTGCATTCAATCGCTTTATACTCCTCCAGTGCAGAGTGGTGCAGCATTTTACTTTTGCTGTACGAAGGAAGAAGACATACATATACATATACATAGCTAGCTAGAATGGATTTGTATACACAAAGTACATGTTGAATGTGTAAGAAAAAGTCAAAGTATTCCCTGAATGGGATCTTTGTTCCATCAATGTCATAATTCTCCAGTTGCAGCCACCAAGGCACCATCCGCCAACTATTTCGGATCGTTTAGATTACATTAGGGTTACATTTACTCCTCTAATGTTCACAGAATACACGAGTAGTTCACAACCATAACCATAATACACGCTAGCACTATTATTATAACCCAACAACGGTTGACACTCTACTACTTTTCAACTATACTACTATTAGTCCAAGTTCAGACAGACGTTGCTTTATTATCTCTATAGACTTATACATATAATAGCCTTTCATATTTCTCCTATCGCACTAGCCCACTTTCCTCCATTCCTTATATCTTTACTACCAAAAGTGCATCTAATCATAATGATATAAAACTACATTACATTTTGACTACCTACTCTAACGGCACAGTAAGGACCACTCTATTTTCTACTCGATAAAATTCTATTTTAACTCTTAAAAATTTATATTATGAGATTGTAGCTTAATGCTCTACTTTTTTTCCAAAGAAAGCACTTTGTTGCATTCACAACAATCTGTTACAAACCTAAAATGTCCTTCTATACATCCAATATTGATTCGACATGACGGAATATCAATTCATGTCCATATATATATACCTTCACTAACTTCATTCAATTTCTCATTCTAATAACCAAATAATCTAAAGTTATTACAGTTATTATTAGTTTCTAGTTCAGAAAAGTGCATTTCAGTGTAAAACTGATAGACGTTTATAGAGCATTAAATCTGAAACGACACCCTTCGTTTCATAAAATTGGATCAGCTCTCTAAAATAACTACTTAGGTAAAGTTCAAAGATGAAAGCACAACAAATCTCATTGGTGATTGTGATATTTCACTATACAATTGAGACTTATTAATTGCATTAGCACCACCATCCATTCGACTAGATACTAGATACGAATATCTTCTACTCATCAACCAAACACAATTAACGTAGAAGTTCATCTCTTTAAATTACAATCGGCTACTCAACAACAACTGTCTACAAAGTAAACACACACATGCCCATGACATATTTCAAATTTTCTTTTAGGCAATTGAACAGAGCCGTCTCTTCATGACATATTTGCGTACTTTCTCCATCCGATTCTCATCAGCCTATCAATAAATAAAAGTCAAGAGCCCTTTTAACTCAAGAGCTACGACACATAATGAATGAGTCAAGTACGTAAAAGCATATTTTCCAAGCCCTATGCGAAACCCGTGAATGATGTGACAAAATGTAGTGGCTATGTGACACACATAAGATACAAACACTACATACCCAACAGTGTATTCGTATATAATATACTAATCCACTTATCGCTTACGTTCTTATAATATAATGTCAATTTATTAAGTACATAGGGCTGTCAATATTTTATAGGTGTAGTCGTTGTCTACTCCACATTTCTGTAATAATAGCATTAAAAATATGAAACATAATATGATGATGATGAATCCCATTAAAAACGTGATAATTTATTTTCACGAATATATACAATTAATAGAACAAAACCTCAACTAAATTAAATAAATTAAATAAGCAGTTAAGAAAATAGAAAATAGGAGTCAAAACTAATACACTAGAGAATTTTCACTCATGGTAAAGCTTATAATGGAATATTGTGATAAAATTTGAATCGATCTGTAATATATGCTAAGGCAGACATTTAGAACTAAAAACATATGTGCCCAATGCTTATTAAATTTTATCAATTAAGGTAATAATGTATTATTGTATCATTAAAGTGCAATATAAAATAGCATAGTGCTACATTCAAGTAACTAATATCACCGACGGGCAAATTAGATAGCATTAATCAAGAGGCTGTTGTGGTTCAATGCAAGGATACTTTGCACATTCATATGCCTAAATATAAATAACTGTAATAAGGAGCTATATATTAGTTCTGTGATTTATTAGATTGGGAACAAGCTCGTGGACATATGTAAAGCCATTATCGTAGACTTTCACCTAATATTTACATAGAAAGTGCGTGCATAGGAGCATTTATTATAATTTACCTTCTTTACTTAGCACTAACTACAGAGTACAGAGTCAGATCGAGCTTATAGTCACCTAGATTTATTATTTATTATAGGTTGTGAGCTTAGAGAATAAGGCTCTGAAACAAAACCGAAGTAAAAAGTTCGCTACATAAAAGTTTGCTCCTGGAGCATATTACTTAGAGTCTGGGACTGAGAAATGTCGGGCTATTTCCCAGAGCAATGTAGATCTCTATATAAATAATAATAATAAGATAATAAGGTGCATTATAGGGAAAGGTATAGATCATAAAAGTTGAGTGACTGAAAGTAGTTAGATAGGGAATGTAAGTAGGAGAGGACGGGACAAGTCGACGTTTTAAAGTAAATATTCACATCCTCCTTTATCCACCTACTAAATCAAACATACACGCTCTCCGACTTCCCTCTTCTCATCCTTCCTACACACACACACACACACACATACAAACTAAACTACAGAATTCAACCAGGACAACTTCCTCGTCGTTATTATGACTAAAAAAGCTGACGGCTTCAACAGCCAACTAAGTCAGATCACTTGACTGGATTTGCTTTGCCTGCTTCTTCCTCCCTTTTCCTACTTTTCTGCCCAGATGAAAACTTTTCCAGGTAATTTTAAGCTACAGTTCACTTATTCTCTCACTACAACACACACACACCGCTACACACAGAGAGAGAGAGAGAGAGAGATAGACGTGATCTACGTACTTGTAAGTAGTACATCAAACTTAAACAGAGCAGAATAGGAGACACTCATCCTAAGTTTGTAAAGTAATACAGAGCAAAATAAAATAGACGTGCACTACTACACGCGAGATAGAAAGAGAGAGAGAGAGTGCTGGAGAGATGCTTGGCAAAGTGTAGAGACAGAACTGCCAAACAACCAACTATTATAGTTATACATAAGTAGGAGATGTATAATAGAGGTACACACGGGAAAGGAGTTTTAGGAAAGCATAAATGGCAAAACTTTTGCTACTTTACATCATTTCTCCTATGACATGACACGACAGCTAATGCAAAAACTTTCCTTTTTCAAATTCAAAATGAGCTTACTTTACTAACTTACATTACGAATATTACACTACATTAGCACACCCATCCAATCACCCTGCATTAATACAGATTACATAAACTAAAACCAAACTCAATTTATCAAAATTTCCTCTACATTAAAAATATACACTACCATTCCTTTTTGTCATGCAAAGACATGCACAACACACAAAAACACACCATCAACTTTTTACTACAGACACATTACTTCATTCATTACTTGTATTGACGAATTATAATATACGAATTACATTAATAAACTTGAGGTCGCACAGCACAAACTACAGCAAATAGTAATCACTACCTTTAGACTTATATATTTCTGCAAATATTCGCATTTTGCGATTGTAAGTACTGGAACTCCATAAAATAAAAGTTTTCCCGATGATGATTTTATCGTAAAACAGCACTACTAAGAGTATTTCATTGCAATTTATACAAATGTCATGTCATGCAGAAAATTCGGAATATTTCGCTTATGGAAAATATATAATTTTGCTCTGAAATGATGTGAGACACACACCGCAAATGAGAGAAAGCAGAAGTAAAACTTCCTAAATTAGGTTCTAACATTTGTTTCTTTTGGTTTTGGGGAAAGAGAGACGGCAAGTCAAATCTGAGTAAAATGTAAGCCAGCCACAAACACATTTAGCAGAATAGGAATTCGGTGAAAAGTTAGAGAGGATAAGGAAAGCCTAAAAGATACTTTTCTAGTGAGTGAGGAAGATACACAATAAAGGATGCAGGGGATAAGAAAACATGAGGAATTCTCATTTTAGAGAGAGAGAGAGAGAGAGAGAGGGAGTTTGTGGGTGAGAGGAGTCAGGGTAAGAAAATAGAATCCCATGCTCTAATTCAAATATCTATATTCAGAGCGTATAACGTGCGCTTGATTTAATACAGCTATTTTTCTTCCATGTGGGGAAAAGTTAATTGAAATCTTCAGTCGGATATTATAGTCAGTTGTACACATGCTAGATATATAGATAGAGTTATATGTATCTACCTGAGAGTATATATCTCAAGAGATAGTAGTCACGCTGTTTAATTCAATGTTCACATTTACCCCTATATATAATATAAAGTCTCCTAATGAATATCCTTAGTTGCCAAATTCGGTTTTCGGAGAGAGGTCATGTTCTTATAGACTGTATAGGTATTAGTTTTTAGTATTATTACTGACTCTGTTGAATAAACGTTTATATGTTGGTTGGTTAGGAGGGAGACAAGAATCTTCGTTTCGCACTTTCCTTGGCTGGAAGTGCCATGAAACACTTTTCGCCTCCGAGTGCTCTGCTGTCACAAATAATCTCCCTCTATGAATTACTACAGGTGCGTTACGTAGTCTACATCATTTGCATTTCCCTACCCTTTTACTGTCATCTTTTGCTACTACTACTGCACTGTGCCTGAGAAATAATCTTTCTCTTATAATATCTGCTAAGAAACCACAAGTGCAAATTTCAATTTCCCCTTACTACTACTAACCGTAGAGTCAGAGTCTTGTTATTAGTACTATGCTGATATATTACATCACACTTATTAAATTGATAATAGCTCTGCACTCCTCGACTTTTTGCAATATTCTCGAGATTCATCGCTTTAATTTTTTATACCACGAGGAAGAGTAATAATAATATTATTGCTACTCCTACGACCATATTCGGACGAAAATACTTTCTTAGCCACTTTCATAACAATGGAAAAATGGTCGATGCCGCATTTTATTATTGAAATTGGAATTACTCCTCATTTTCATATACCAATGTTAGGTTTCAAATTCTATTTTGACTTGAGGAAGCATAGAAAAAAAAGACCGAGATCTATTTTACTTAATTAACAATAATTGTGAGAGTAGCTAATTGCCTGTACGGGTTTTAATTGTATCTCAATAATCCCCTTAATAAAATGACAGAATTAATTTTAAACTACTAGATATCGTGATTTTAAATTTCGATGTGGTTGGCTATGACCTTGGAGTTTAACGGTTCGGATTTACTTAAAAGGAAAAAGGAGCCTTTAAAATCTTGTGTCAAAGGAAAATCGGATTTATATAAAGAGTGCATGAATTGGTTTGAGAAAAGGTTCGTTGGTGTAGGAAGTGTTAAGTCAACAGTAGGACTGAATGTTAAGTGTAGTATTTAATAGGATATTGAGAACATGTACGGTATGGTAGTAAGAAAAGAATTAGTAGTGGGTGGGTGTGAAAAGAAAGTCGTCCGAGATTCAGATTCAAGAGCAAGTTCAGTATTTGAGAGAAGAAGGTATAGATTTTCAAGGGTCGTTCCTTCTCTCTCTCTCTTTTCCTTTGCTCTCTCCCATGTAAATGAAAAGAAAAGTCGGCTGAATTCAAAAACGCAAACGAAGGGAAAAGAAAAAAGAGTGCAAAGTCAAGTTACATTTATTCGGGTGAAGCTAAAGTTTACAACAATTCGAATACGAGAACCTACGACTTGAGAGTTCAGTACATTAGGGGACTCTTCTACTACTAAGACTCTCTCTCTCCTAACATCACATACACATACTCTCCTCTCCTCTAAAGTGTAAAGTAGAATAAAGTCAAATCAACTTACTGGACCGAATCCGAATTCACGAGAAAATCAACTTTCAATGTTCAACGGCTTCCAATTTCAGTTTGCTTCACTCGTTTTGTGAAATCTGAGCTGTCACGTCACCCTTGCCGTTTTCTCTTCTATTTTCTCCTTTTCTCTTCGATCTGCAAACTGAAAACTACTATTATAATATAGGGCCACACACTGTTGACTCTGCTATAATATTGTAGCAACACTGCACAAAAGTATTGATACAGACATATAAAGTAAATTACGCACACGCACTATTATGTGTCAACGATGATTTTCTTCTCACTTCTCTTAAATAAATCCAATTTGTTGTTTCAATTTTCAACTTTTACAATTTTCACTTGTCACTGGATTCTCAACAGTTGCTTTTATGAACAGAACCAATCCATCTGTCAATATTGAGTTACCTACTAATAACTGAGTGTCATATTTCAACATTAAGAGGGCTGTAATTAAACCAATTTTACAGTTGTATGTATTTTGTTGACAAAAATCTTTTCAACTAAAACACAAATGTTAAAATTCAGTTTCTCTTTAGAATATCGATATGTTTTCCAGGATTTTTATGCCAGTCACTCATGGATTCATGGAAAAGGAAGCGTTTTTAGCAATACTTTATGTAGCTCATCTGGAGTTTTAGACAAAAGAACCACGCTAAGTTTAGTTGTCAAAATGTAAACAAGTGTTTAGTAATGGTAATCGGGATGGGTGATGGGTTGTCTAAATTAATGATTTCTTTATTATGTGTTGACGGATTTAGCTTATGATAAATGTTGAGTGTATTGTTTCACAGGGGCTGTATGATGTGCAGAATAAATAAATGTCGGACGAAGTAAATCGGATGTAAAGCACGAATGTTTATGCTAGGACATTCCCTCAAAAAACAGTCACTGTCAGAAACTTAAAAGTCAAGTCAGCTCACGTCTCTCTTTTATTATTATAGCAAGGCAAGCTAAGTCTACAAGTCTACAAGTCTGTTGTTTTGTTTTGGAGATTTTTGCTTGCAAGACTTTATAGTGCACACATCCGTCACCTTCTTATTTAGACACACCAACAAGCAAAAGTATTTGAGAATTTGCTATTGCTGACTTGTATATTGGAAATTTTATCTTGCTCTTATCTTTGTAGCTAACAGGTTTACAGGATTTTCGTCCTCGTTGTTGGAATAATAATATTATAAGAAGCTACAACATGTAGGTATGTGATGTGCTTGGGGTTTTATGACTATCGACAGGTTTCAATATTAAAGAGCGATGTTCTTTATATTCCGTTTTGTTTTCTTGCTAGTCGAGTCGAGTCAAGTCAGAGAGTCAAGAATGAAATGAAGTGAATATTCAATGTTTCAATTCAGCTTTGCTTAATAGAGTGCAACGATCGGGCTCATTAACATAACATTACATTAGATTACATCACTTGATTTTAATTCTCTCTGTGTGAGTGTTGTGTTCTGTATTTTGTATCTGAGATATTTAGTATATATAGCGTAGGTAGGTAGAGAGTTGTTTAAGAGTAGAATGATTGTTTAGCTTTAGCTATCATCAATCAGTCATCACGATCCCATTAGCAAAGTAAATATTAAATGCAACACACATTAGATTAGAGTGTACATATAAAATTGATGTAGAACATAAAGTGTAGATTGTAATTGTAGTCACTCCGCTAATGTTTTTAGAGCTCTCTATACGCGTGTGTAGGTAGTGGTTATGTTACAATTGTAAGTTGAATAGAGAACACACACAAAGTACTTGTGTGTGATTAAGTTCTATTTCCTATATAGAGTACTCCTTCAAGAGATTAAATCAGAGCTAAAGATGATAATGTGTAAGGATGTAGATGAGGTAGGTACTCTACTTACTCTTCATTCTCCTCCGCAGATAAATCCACCAACATTAATAATTTTAATGGCTCTTTGATAATGATAATGATGGGCTCTCTGCTGCATGCCACAGACAAACGTAGATGATCCCAGGCACAATTCTCGTTAGCACAGACTAGTCACTATAAATCTATGCTCACTAAAGAACAAAATTTGACTTCAGTCAAGAACACACTTGAACACGAGGATTATTCTCTCACTCTTCAGTCAACGAAACAAAACAAGACGAGAATGAATTGTACATTTGCTCTTTTCTCTCTGCGTAATGTTGCAGTCACATTAAAATCCACACAATCCTTTTACGCTTTTATTGCTCTCTCCTCTTCTCGCACTCCAACAGTTTTCATTGCTCTTATTACCTGCTTAATTATTCTCTTAATGGAACTTGTGGAATGGAATTACGTCAAAGTGCACTAAATGGACAATAGGATTTTAAGCAAGAGAATTCAACTTTTTATCCTTCGTCCCACCACAGAAATCTTGAGTCCCTTCCAAGAATCCCCTGAAAAACAAACACAGAAAATGACAATCGCTCTTACATTTCTTTTTCTATTCCTTAATTCTATCTAAGATTATAATTACTAAAATATTGAAGGAAAAATGAATGAAAATTGCTGTTGAAGATCTATCTAGCAGGTATTACAATTTATTTATTACTAGAACGTTTACGCATTTGAATGACATTTATTTCTACAAAAAATGTGCAGATTGCAGATTTGGTGTGTAAATAAAAAAACTCAAGTAGCTACTGCCTTTGCTGTACACAACTGAAATGAAATGTCATATTTCTATTGATAATTCGTGTGGATTTGAATGAAAAAATGCATGTGATAACATAAAGGCACGTACTGTAGACTCTTGAATCCCTAATCAAATGCGTTAATAAATTAATTTACGTTTGGCAGGACTACAATGAGTTCATTTATTCAAACATATTCAGTTCTTATACTTATAATACGCTTCGACTATACTGCTGCTGCGATTAGGTTGTTATATATGATTCCTTGTCTATTTTACATTGCATCTATGTACAACGATAATTTTTCCTTGGTTGTGACTCTGATTCCCTTTTATAGAGAGACTAGAGAGACTAGAGCATATCTCTGTTCTTTGTACTGATGTTTTTATTGAGAATTATATATCACGTCAAATTAATGTAGCTCGTTGCTAATTTAATGGATGAGATGAGTCGAAATTGTGATTTCCTCTTCCACTTTGATTTTATTCTCAAACACTACTACTATCTCTACGTCAGTGTACACCATAACGTCTAAACAGACTTTTCCTCTTTGTGTTCAATGTGACAGAACGTAACAATTATTACATTGTGTATGTGTAGTTCACATTTAGAAGTTTTCAAATGTCTTAAATTCTTAATGAATATTTTAGCATGTGCTAGTCTATAGCTAAATTTTTCTGGCTCTATTATAATCTAAATTGAATAATATGACATAGGTTTAAGTGTAGTAGGTATATAATATAAATCATTAGTAAACATGTCAACACAACTTTAATACTCTGAATTGAATTAAATGCATGCTAGAGGATTTCTATGAATGTGTTTGTAAACTATGAAGTTAACACTAAATCTAACAATGTGCCAATCACAGTCAAATGAGCTAAACTAAGTTAAATAGAAATAGTGTGTCGTAAATTCTATGTGTAAAATTCTTATCTGTGCTTTTGTAAGGTAATAATAAATGCTTACAGTTGAACAGGGCACGTCTAAAACTGAAGCTAAATGCTCCAAGAATAGCGGATACAAGTTTTTCACGGCTAATGCGCGATAACAAAGCCCAATGAGTTTCCGCTTGTCAATTTTCAGCTAAATTGCTTTTTAATCACTTGCAACAAAATGTTCCAGTTTGATTTAATTTGTCTAGAAAATTGTTCGACTTTTTGGATTTAACTTGTGTCAAGTAAGTAGATATAGTCGGCCAAAAATGTGTCTCACATTCACCAGTCACACAGCTCTACAGCTGCAGAGAGAGACAGAGAGAGAGAGAGAATCTGTGGAATGAGTTTTTTGATGTCGACGGACGAAAAGAGCTCCTTCCTCAACGGCAGCTAAAGCTGAACTGTCAAGATACACGGCGAGTGAACGAACGTTCTTCTGTTGTGTTGACTCTTTGGAAACGTGCATAACACAGACATCCACAACAGAACTCACTCTGTCTGTCTGTCCGACTGTGAGCCAAACACAAACTCTACTCTTCCTTCCTTACTTTTGGACGTTGCACGCTTAGCTCAGACTTCCCATCCTCTCATCCCCTCCACATATACTGTTTTCATCTTTCCCGTATAATGTTACAAATAGGTTTACAGAGTTTGATCCTCTTAAAACTACCTTTTCCTCCTCTGCACGTAAACACTTTCTGTCTCATCTCATCTCTCACGGATTATCTTGCAAATTACAATTATTACTTTTATTTAATTAATCATGCAATAACATAGGTAGGCTTTCATTCAATACTCAATTTCAGGTGCCTGCGCGCCTGGCATAAAATATACTTAATTAACATTTAATGTTTTTCTCGGAAAAAGCAATAGGTTTTGGGGATTCCTGATGTTTATTATTATAGTACGGTAAATTCATTTCATTCAACAAGATTTCCTTATGAATTATCCATTGATTATTATTAAAACTTTAATTATAACAAATTGTATGACTATAAAAAATATTGTTGAAAATTGAGGAATTTGTTATAAATGTAAAAAATTACATTGTGTTTGCTTACACTATATTTATATCAGAAAGTTGGTGATAGTTGCTACTATCTCCTATTTCCAATTTTCCTCTATTTCTATCTAATAAGATCCAATTCTGTTCCTCAGCCTATTTAAATTAGATTTAGATTCTTATTTTTCGTTTTAATGATAAGTTATGGGAGTATTGACAGGCGGAAGAAAATAAGAATGGAATATCGATGATAGGGAATTTATCTTTCAATGCATGATTACTCAAAGTAGAAAGGTATTCATGTCATTTTTCGGCAACAACAATATACATAAGGAAGTATATACGAAATGATTATTATATAGTATAGCTTTGTATGTCCTATAATTTATTATGCATGTTTGATGCTATGTCTGCCCTTCTATGATTACAGAGAGAGAGAGAGAGAGAGAGGCCACATAAGTAGTAATAGGTAGTAGTAAGGAATCTTGGGCTCGTTTTCAATTCGGCAGAATTTCTGTTTTGCGTAATAGTATGTAGTTTAGTTTATTGGAGAAACTTTGGCCATTAGGCAAAACATTGGATTGGATGGCATTGTACAGAAATTCTATTGTAATACTTATTGTAAATTGCGAATGTTCCTCCATGTTATTTCCTGTGTTAGCTACGTTTATGTATTTACCCAACATTACAATTACAGTACGACAAGGTAGGTAGGTAGACAATAAGAGTCTAACTTTGCTGATTCCGAATGTATTTATATGTATGAATATATGTACGCACCTATGATATTACTACCTATTTTATTATTATTACAGTATGAACTCTGCTCTGACTATATTTAACAAGTCTATCTGCTATGAATTTTCTCTGTTATTTCATTGGCTAGATTCTAATATGCAATTTATTTGCTCTATGCTGAACTTTAACCTAAAATAGCCTTACTGTAACACATCTAACAATGGTAATAGTGAAATGCAAGTAGGTTTTCACAATATTGGAGAATCTATAGTATCCTGCTTAAATAGAGTGACTAACGAATTGCATCACAGCACGAATAATGTGTATTTCCAGTAGTAGTGGCACAATATTCATTGCACGCGAACTAATATGTCTGAGGTAGAAATAGCTTTGAACTCAGTATTCGTGAATCAACTATGAGAAAGCAGAGGATTTTCATATAAATATCCAACTGGCACCGTCTACAGCTCACAGAAGTCGTAGACATGTAACGCTAAGTTATAATTTGGCTTTGGCATTGGCACTGTGTGTAGTAGCAGACTTTCTTTTTGCAATGCCTCCACTACTACCTTCGGAAATGCGGTCAGCTCAATAAACTTTATGTTTGGCTATGTTAATGCCTTATTGTATACTTAACCGTATTTTGTAAATGTCCCTATGTTTATTTGATTTCCGCCACACTAGCTTTGCTGTAGGTAAGTAGGTAGTAGTAGGCTTTATATAGTAACACACAGGTAAGGCAAATTAATCTCATAAACCCCTAGCGTTGCAAAACTACAAACAAATATCACTCTAATACTTTCCTGTGTTGAATTACATTAGTATACACGGAAAAGGTTATTTTAGATTTTAAACTCGAAAACTCAGTGCCTTGCCTGACAGGGAAATAAAAATGTACACGTGCTATGAAAACAAAATGCAATTTAGAACTTGTATTTATTTATGACTTACTAAACTTAAGAGGACACTATATATCCAATGTTATATATAGACAGAGTTTTATATATATAGTTATATATAAGAGTCTAGAGCTAATTCGAAAAACTTGTAGAGTTATTTTATTTAGAGGAAAAGGGCTCCGCAGAAACAAAACGTTTATTGATTGCACAACGTCCGTCGCGCACAGTGGCCTTAGCTTGTTCTACACAGCAGACTCAAGTTGTAGGAGTAAAAAATTGCATTATTAATTTGCTTTCCATCAAACTTCGCCTATAGTTTACTTGTCCTTGCCTTTCCTGCTCTAGCTTTTCATTTTCTATACTATCATTCCATCATAACATTCGTCAGTAGAGAACGCTAATCAATTTAATTCAATTACAGAGTAGCTCTTGCCTTTTACCTACATCTAAAGAAAAATATACAACCATTTGACAACTGTCGTCGTAAGCAAAACCAATCAATCCTACATTATATATTATTTCCTTTAATAATAAATGGAAGTGATCAACAAATATGTATAAAATAATATTTTATAGTTTAACAACAACATATACAACTCCTTAATAATTTCGATCTAATTTTATTCGGCTCACATAATAATATTATTTTATTTCTCATGAAACAACATTGCTATTGATTTCACGCCGAATAAGAAGTAAAACAATGAAAGAAGAAACTAGCAAATATTTTACTCGATTATTGGTAAAAGTCAGACGAACAATCAGAAAACAATTCAATTAGAGATTGTGGACTGGGAATTCTTATTTTCTATTTATGTCGCGTGTCTAAGCTTTCTCTTTACACGAAATCAATTCCAGGTCAACTTTTTTGCCGCAAACATTTTGAAAAAAGAAATCTAACCTGAGTTATTCTTAATTAAGAAAAAAAGCAGTAAAAATTCAAGGAGTAATAGTGCTGGAGGGGAAAAATCAATTGCGTATGGAATTATACTCTGTGAAGAAAGTACAAAGGGAATAACATTCATGAGAGAATATGAAGAAATGCCGTAAAAGTCTTTATGTGATCACATCATATCATATTAGGGAATACTTTGATCACTTTTCTCATTGCCTTCTAGAGTTTCTTTGTAATAACGTTTCCGAGATGCTCTTTGCAATGGTTTCTCAACTTTTCCGTATGTCTCCTGAACTTCGGATTTGCTAATATTATGTCCCAATGTTCTCTTTGACTTTTATTCTGAAGGTAGGAGTAGGGAGCTAAATAGTGATAGCTCTATGAATTTTCGTCCTTCGTGTGTCTATCTATTATATCTTTTTATGATGTTCACTCTACTGGGAACTACTGGGAAGAGGGTGGTTAAGTTGGCTGGAATTGAGGTGATGTTATGTGATGTGACGTGATGACGTGACGGAAGCCTGACTTTGACATTGTTCGACTGCATTTAGTTGCAGTCGAAGTCGGGAATTCTATTCAATTCACTCTGCCGACTACAGAAACCACATAACAATTTACGAACAGGCTATAGGGCACAAGTTAGAGGAATTGGTGAAAACAGACTGAAAACTAAAGTTTCCCTCGGATCCTCAACTGAAGTCGCAGAAGAAGAGGAGGAAAAGGGATGGATAGATGTGAGGAGATATAATGTAGAGGAAAGGGCAGGAGGAGGGTTCATTTAGCAGAATTCTCTTTGATGTCACATAATAGCATAATAGGTGCAGATATATTGCATCTCGTTTAGTACTCTCCTTTCGTTTGTCTAATAAATCTCCGACCTGAGCTATAGCTGACATTTAATATCATTACTCAAATTATATTACGCTACTTATATACACTTTCCCAATTCCCTACCATCCATCCTCCCTTAACTATTTTTACTCTCTTTATAATTCAATCCCATTTGTTATTATCATTCACTACAATTACAATCTATGTGTAAATATCTATACCTATTCATTGAATAAAGCAGAAAATCCTTGATGTAGAAGAATCATAGAAAATACAAATCGTAATAAACTATTAAAACATTTATACAAACACAATTTCATTTCCTACTTACAGAGGATTTAACTACCACTTATCTGCTTACAGTATTAAATAATAATTTTTTTCAGGATCAATTTAAATTGTAAATGGGCGTTTTAAGTCATAAGATTATAAAAAAACTTACAAAATAAATATAATACTTCGGATTGAAAATTAAAAGCTCCTTCCATTGAGTACTTCCTTTTCCTTTCCTGGATTAACTGATTCGGTTTTGTCTTAATCAATAGGGGAAGTATTTGCTAATGTAGAGGTAACCGGTGCAGTAGTAGTGGTTTAAATAATAATGATTGGGATTAGAAGAAATATCAACACTCGTCAGACATGGCACGAGCCTAACTTTTCGTCTTGCGTGTGCTTAATCATTAAGCTTCCCTGTTTTCTGTTAGCTTTCCCATTCATTTGTAAAGTGTAGGGACAGCGCGAACGGTAAGATTGCTAAGAATTAGTGAGTAGTGTGGTATTTCCAGGCATTTCGTCCTTAACCCAAAATTAGATTTTACTTTCATTTGAACTGTTTGTCTAATATCTTCATATTCCTACTTGAAACATACGCATGATTGTGTGTGTGACTCAACAAACGTTAACAACACACGTTACTACTCTTTTTCCTTTTCACCTGCATTATTATTGTGAGGGATCACATGAAATCAACGCAGTAAAGAAGCTAGTAAATAAACTAAGTGTGTGTGTTGTGTGTTATAAACCAAATGCATATAAGTAGAATGGGAAATATGAATAAGCTTTTGCTTTTATAACCACACGACACGAGCCTTTTTTAGCACGTTCCTATTCTCATTCGACATATAGTCGAGGTGTTGCATTGAAATTTCACTTTTGTAGTAAAACGCAAGCCAATGCAACAGCAACAAATTACACTCCATTCTTCCACACTCCATTTAATACCCTTATAATAATGATACAGGGTTTTTTATCGATGGCTGCTTCTATGAAATCTCACCAACTCACCACCACGCTCATATTTCACATCTGATTGAATTGTTAAAAAAAATTCAATGCACACATGCAAGAAATATCCCGTCAGCATCCTAAATACAATAAAATAGGAAAATAATAATGACAAGAAATGTACCTACTGACATTTTACAACCCATATCTTTTGTATAAGTATAATATACTTACGTAATTGTCTATATATTTTATATGTAGTAGGTAGTTCTGAATATTTCTCTAGTTGGGCCTTCACTATAATAAATATACAAAGAAACGTGTTCTTCACTGCAGTTCGCTTCTCCAGATGAAAAAAAATCTGATGGGCAATCATTATTTTATTAGCAATGTCTACCAGAATCCCATTTACATTCAAAGGAAATCCATTTCTCGTATAATAATAATAGCAACGGACTGCATAGGAGTTTAACCGAACTTCTTCCTGACATATTATTTAGCTCCTGAACATTAAATGTCAATCGAATGTGAGTTATAGTTTGGCAAGTCACCTCACGTTTCTCTCATTCTTTCTATACTCCTTCTCATGACTTCAGAATAATTTCACTTCTGTTACTTCTCTCTCCAGTATTATTAGACAAAGTACTGTCGATCAACCTTATTATATAATAATGGAAATAACAGGTTACCTTAAATATCATCTAATAACCCGTGTAATACTAGCACTGCTTTCTTATTTTTACACAGAGAATCAATACAGAACGAAATCTTTTTTTTATTTACACTACTAAATTAAATCTTAGAATTATACTGTCTATTCAAATGAATACTTTATTCTATATATATATATACAGAGAATTGCTTCAAATATTTTATTACTTTTTTATACGAAAGAGATTCTTAAATCTCTTTACCTTTGCAGACAGTTCAGTAGTGCATTAGGTTAAAGAAGAGGCACAATGATTATGATTATGATGATGGAATGCTAAGTAATGAATAGAGATGTTCCATGTCGAATAAAGAAGGAAATCTGTATACGACGAATGGAGCTATAATCTATAGAAGAGAACGAGGCTATAATATAAAACATTACAATAAAATTGAACAATGGAATGGTAAAATATGTTTCTAAATATGACATTTGCTGGGTTGGAAGTCGAGGGATGGGAGAAGAATACAGATCAGGATCTCTAATGTAGGAAATGATGGGACGTAGAGTAATGAAAGGCATGTACGAATAATATTTTATGTTCAATTGTAATAATAATAATGGTTGTAGGCTGTAAGTTTAGACTTGGCGTGGCAAATTGGCTCTAATTTCCTGTCGCTCGCCCATCACTCTTTCCCTCACTCCTTCCATTCACTCTTTATCAATTTTCTATTCATTCCATTACACACTTAATATATCCTCTCTAGCTCTGTTACTCCAAGAATAGCATGATTTATATATTTATATGAACTTTAATGTTATAGATTTATATTCAAAAGTCCATGCCAATACATTATCTATTGAAGTTTTATATAATATTTTCTTCTAGTAAAGTAAAATAACCTGTGATGTTAATGTGAATACAAATTAATTAATTTACTTATTTATATTTTTAGGAGATGAAATCGACTTTAAAACTAAATGGTTTGACTATTATTTTAATTAGGTATCTATAAGAATTTAATATTTGCGTGCTGTAAAGAAAAGAAAGGAAGTGAAGTAGGAAGCAATCTCACCTGATGACTGGAACATTAGCAGAATAAAAGAATCAATTTAGCATGACCAGGGGCGTAGCCAGGAAATTCATTTGGGGGGGGGGCTTGAGAAAATTGTCGATAATATCTAGTGTGTTTTCCAAAA
>JAAAYG020004549.1:0-63245 GCA_009936455.2 Tomocerus minor
AAGATTTTTACTGCGTGAAGAAAACCCGTTGGCAGAATTCTTAGAATAAAGTGCTTGTAATATCCATCTTAGTAAAATGTCCATTTTCTCCTTTTATTGTCAAAGTAGTTGTCCAGAAAATCGTCAAAAAAGCGAACCTAGTTCCGGTCAAAGTTATATGAGCTTAGACTTTGACTTTCTAGTGGAATGGTAAAAGTATAGTCACATAATATTACAGTTCTTAGGTCTTAAAATATTATATGGAAAAAGATATATGAGAACACATTTCATTTGTTAAAGACTAAATAAAGATTTATATTGTTGCTTTATTTGCTTTTTAGAGGAATTTCCATGTAATATAATACCCAAGCACAGAAAAAACTTATTATATTTGTAATGAAAAGAGTAGAATTGTAACTTCAGAATGATCTGCACCAAAAAATCAAGGAGGAGAATGAAAATACAAAATTACTCATTTGTTTTTGCGAAGTAATTAACGATTCTACTAGTGCTACCTACATAGAAGTCGACACAGCCTTGATGGCTTTTTATTTAGGTGCGCAGTTCATATTGATTAGCATTGAGATATTGTTCTATAACTACGGATTTCTGTTAGACAAGAATTCTGTCTACATAGTGGAGGAGCTAGGAACATTGTCCATTACGCACCATCGACATTAAGACCAAAAAGAGCTTCTCAGAAGAAACTAATTGAATTTGTTCACAGCAAAACAGTTCGAGCAATAACAATATGCTTGCTGAATCCCTCACTTTACTATCAGTGCAAGAAACACGCACACTTATTTACTCTTATTTTGTACTCTTTCCGATCCGGTATACGGAATCTTCACAACCAAAAGTTCACAACCGGGGGTAGTGAAGCTTCACAACCAGAGAGTGAATCTTCACAACCAGAGAGTGAATCTTTAAAACCAGAGAGTGAAGCTTTACAATTGGGTTTAAATGACGGGTATGTATACATAGATGACCTAAATTGGAGTTTTTTGAAGTTTTTTAGATTAGGTTAGGTTGAAAATAGTGATTACATTCTTTGGTTGTGAAGATTCACTCTCTGGTTGTGAAGCGTCACTACCCTTGGTTGTGAACTTTTGGTTGTGAAGATTCCGAGATCCCCTGTATCTAACTAGCATTCATTGTAAATTGGACTTGTAAGAGCAACAGATAAAGAATTGGCGCCTACTACGCCATATCCGCATGAGTTCAGCTCAGTCTGACAGAGTCCTTTGCAAACAAACAAATACTTCGCCTTGTCTTCCATGTCATTCAGTTGCAAATTGAGACGAAGCCAAAGATAAAGGCAAGCTTGCTAAGCAAAACCGAATGTAAAAGCACACAAATACACGCTGCGGAAAAACAACTGATGTATACTAGCACAGATGCACATTTATTTTAAAGTGATGTGCACATATGCTCCTTTGATTCACGAACTCATGTCATCATGGCTATATCACGCAGTATCTCCTAAATTAGGCAATCTGGGACGATTCAGCTTTTAGATTGACTTTTGGCTACCAAGACATAGACACATTCCAAAGTATCCAGAGAGAATTTAAAATTACTATATTACTCATAAATTATTCTCCATAAAGATATTTCCCCACAATTTTATGTTGATTTTCATTTGTTATCTCCAGCACTCAGTAATTCAGTATTGTTCACATAATATCGTTAGTATTTATCAGTACCTAACTGTTTACTCCACTATTCTCACTACAGATTTGTGGTGGGTAGATTAACATAAATAGTACAACAATAGGGTGGATCAAAGATGTTTACAGAAGTTTTAAACAAAGGTTAACGTTTGAAGCTTCAATACACAAATCAGCAAAGTAGGTAGGTACTCAGTTGAATAGAGCTTTCGCGTTAGGTTTTACATTCATTTGCATGCAAAATGTTTTACCTTGTATTTTTCTGTGGGTAAAAATAAAGAGCTGCAACTTGCACACAGATACACGCACGCATTGCATTCGCTGTCATATTTATGGCCACATTGCATTGTAGTAAGAAAGATACAGACCAATGGAGAGAAATAGTCAAACGAAGCCAAGTAAGTAAACAAAGCCGGCGTCTTATGCCTCTTTGTTTTCCCTTGGTCTCCTTATAGCCAGGCCAGGACTAATTGTTGCAAGTGCCACACACTCGTATCGTCTACCAATAACTTTTCTGCTCTCGCATCACAGCACAAATGCATAGAAACTTATAGACTTAACTTGGCCTTTATCCCATTTTCTTTTCTCTTGCAAGTGTATGGTGAACTTTACATATATAAACATCCATATATACCCAGTTCATTTTTATATGCATATTTTTATTGGTGCATTTTTCTTGGAGATTATGAACATCAGGCATTGCTAATGCGTGTACAAAGATTAAATTGTCCACAGTAGATACAAAACCACATAAATATTATATCAGAGCATGTAGAAGTAAATGTTACGATGAGTAAGCATATCGGTTGACGTTGCTTTACAACTTCCCATGCACCTAGCCGTAACTCGAAGGGGAGATTTAGAAAATTCGTTCCAGAGGGAGTACATGACAATTTAGAATTTCCAAGTAGATTAGAAGCGTTAAAGAACTTGCCAACTTATTCTCTAAAATAATGCTGACTAAACCTTTATCTACACTCTACACATACTAATATTTATAAACGTAAAGTTATTGCGTAACTGGTAAATGTAATAATGACTTGAATTGTTTGCAGTACTAACAAACATCCATGCAGTAATACGGGTTTTGTTTGTGGTTAGCCTGACTTTTGCTTTTGGTTACTATTTGGTGTGGCAAACCAATGCTGATGAACAAGGATAACACTTAGAAAAACAAAATGTGAACAGATTCCACTAAAATGTTTTTCTTTAAATAACATCTACTTTTGGATTTTATTATTGTGAATATTTGAGACATACACAATGGCAATGCCATTATCAGTTTTTGGAATCTAAGAGAAATCTCTTTTGTCTCGTTATTGGTCTGGCGAGCTGCACCTTAGCCATATACACTGTTACCAATAAATCTAAATACACCAACTTGTACTATATTCAATCAGATTTAGAATAACATTATTTGTTGTGTATGGGCATTGCCACTATTGTCAGTAAATATTTAAATGCCCATGTTAATGCAAAGTAAAATATTTCAACATTGTATTTTTGGGCACAAGTTGCCGCACAAGGAAAACTGATGCTTGTGTAAACTTGTGTTCCTCTGGGTATTTTAAACGCAGAATTTAAAACACAATCCAAATCGGAATAGCGTACATTTGAGGCTAATATAAATCCAGTGTTTATTTTATGCATAATAAATACAGTAGGTATAGACATATGTATGTGCCCAGAAGTATATCAAGTACTACTGTGTGCAATAAATCCTAGCATTTACATTACAGTAGGCGACAGTACGTGACGAAGAGCGGTTGTAAAGCAAAGTCCCCAGCAAAACTTCTTCGTGTGAGATGAGATTGAGAGAACAATAAAAGAAACTAAAGACATTGTAAGTAATATCATATAGTATTCTTACTTAAGGTATATAGGCGTAGTTTAATAATATACAAAGTAAATAGAGTTGTAAAATAGCTCAAGTTTTGCAAAAAGTCATCTTAAATTTCAAGTTAAAAAAGCCGACAAAGTAAAGTAGTGAAGAATTTGATAGTTAAGGAAAGTTTTTAGAGATTTAATGCATAGCTCAAGTCACCGAAAGTGTCCTGTAAATTTGTTTGTGTACATAAAATGGTGTAATAGTGGTGGTGTCACCGCCAATGCCACCCTTTGGCAATGTCATTCTAATGCAGAATCTATCGGAGTGATTCTTGTAGGATTTCCTTATCAGAATATTTCTATCGAACAAAGTGCAAACAAAAGCCATAGGACTGACTGGAGCCCCCAACTTTTAATAGTCGTGGCAGAGAAATCCAATTCAGGTTTAAGAGCATGCTGACTCAACTCGCGAATTCGGTTATATTTTGCGAAGTGAGTGCTGTCGGGGAAATTCGGTTCTTATTATGACTTATATCGCTATACACGGTTTATATCAGGATAGAGTATATATAGGAGAGTAGTATATATATAATAGTCATGATATTGCAAAGTTTTTGTATATGACCCCCTGTCTGTCATTGCCTGTTAGATTCACTTAGTATTATTAAGGGAAGGAGATATACGCAGATAGACATGCGAAGAGAGGCTCAGTAGGAGCGTGTTAGGTTCCAGGGTTCATTTGGCTAATGCAAAGGCTGCCTATGTACATACATACACAATACATACATCAACTGCCACATTATCAGCACAAGTACCGAAAGAAACTCTTGCGGATCGATATACTTTACTCACTCCACGACTCGTGTAAGTTTTTGCCAGCTTTTTGCTTTCTTCCACGTGAATCTATATCGCAGATATATTTATGCCATATGAGAATTTGGCTTGAGCTCCCATTCTCTCGACAGCCTGGCTCCTGATGCCTGTGAGAAGGAGAATCGGGAATTCGGACTCGTTTCTCTCTGTTCTCAGAGTTGTGAGTTAGCAAAGCTCTGTGCCGTAGATTCGACTTTGGCACATACAGAGATGTTGTAGTAAGTAAGTAACTGCTTCTACTCTTTCCTTGCAGAATGGGGATAACAAACACAGTGCAAGTGGATGAAGAAGGAAACGGAGCTGAAAGTTGTTGGTGAGATTCTATGAGTCGGGTTCCTGCCTGGGCTGCTTCTCTCTTCTCATTCTTTACTCTCCTCTCCGCGTCCTCAATACACATTCTACGCTCCTTCCTTTCGTTCTATGTGCGGTGCGCGTTCGTTCACCCTGCCCCGAACCGAATTCCCACTAAACCTCACTCAGTGACCTATTTTCCAACTATACCGACACTCAGCTGACCACTCTACGTTTCTGTGTCATCTCTCCCAGGTGAGTAATTAACCATTTCTCTATTTACTATATTCCGCAGCATAAAATCAGAAAAAAAGTTAACTGCTAAGGTCATTTTAGCGAGATTAGGCATGATACAATATAGATACCTAACAATAATTGATCTAAATCAATCTTATAAATTGTAATTCATTTTGCTTAAATTAAATTGTTCAGTGGTTTTGTAAAAATATTCTTGCATAATGCATTGGTCTCCGAAAATCTTTGTGGTATTTATATGCAGTATGTGTATAGGATGATGGGCAAAAAGTTTCAGGGAGTGAATCATAGTCATATAGTACACTATGAGTATATGTAGCATGTAGATAGGTTTTAGTAGTACGAAAAGAAGATGAGTAGGGAGTGGGAATTTAATTCTAATACGTAGTGTGCTACCTACTTTTCCTTTGTCTTTTCTCGAATTGACACGTGACATTTCATGATTTCCAATTAGATGATTTAGAAACTGTTCTATAAAACTGACTTTGAGAGTGGAAAATTATTAAAATTAATTTCTAGGTTTAAATATATATAAATTGCTCAATTGCAGAAAGTAGTATAGGATACTATTTTCTGAAAAGTTAATTTGGTTTCGCGTTGCGGATGAGTAAGCATTAAATAACTATTGTCGTCAGGTCAAGTTTACCAGATTGGGTATTCAAATAATCAACTCTACTTTGAATGGCAGGTAACATACAACAAGGAATACTAAGTTGTACGAAGTTTATCGTAGATGTGACTAGAAATGTATTAAATAATTTCAATTTTCAAGGACGAACAATAGGAGCTTAATATTGCTGTTACACTACACAAGGAACCTGTCAACTGTGTAGACTATTGCCTAATGCACTAAGTAAATCGTCTAATACGCAGATATGCTAATACTGTTACTAGCCTGATAATTGATTCGGAGTTTTTATGATATTAAAGTGAAAACCTCCTGTCAATTCATGATACAGCTTACAGTTACACATATCATTATTGTGTCATTGTTGTAAGAACAATTTTCATGGAGAAAGAAGTGACGATATCATTTAATATGCACTGTATTTAACAATGAATAAAATGCCTTCACCATAGCAGATAATAAAGACAATAATCATAATACCTGCAGAAATGAAGTCGCCTATCTGCATACATGAGTCAGCATTGCCAAACATTTTTAAAAACAAAATCTTTACCAAAGGCATATTTACCATCAGTAGTCGGCAGAGATCAGTTGTGTATGATGTGATGATTCACAATCATGTATTTTCATTAGTGTAGACTAATGTGTCTATGTGTATATTTAGGTCTCATCCACATAGCTAGAACTGCCTGTGCATATGAATTAGTACATAACAATCAAATACGATATATTTATTATGTACCTATTCGTTTTCCGTTTAGAAAACTTAGTTTGAGCAATTATACTAATAACAAATATGATCCAATTAGTTTTATTTCCATTACTTGCATCAACATTAGCTCATGCTGGACTTATTTTCGTGTTCCGTTTAGTGCTAAGTGGTAGAGTAGAGGAGAAAACGGTTGATATTTTAAGAAAAGGGGATAGTCTGACGATAGGAAGTCTTATTTGCATTCACAATTTATTAATACCGTTGAATAGGAAGGGAGGGTGGACATGACACAGGACACATGTCGATCCGGCATAACATCTGAACGAATAAAACATTAGATATCATGAATGTAGAACATGTCGTTACTTACTGCGTAGTAGATATCTTCCATGTAGATTCAGTTATTTATTGTGTACAATACGTAGCTGGTGAAGCAATCAGGTAATTCTCTAGCCAACAACCCCAGCTACTATCTATATCCTTTACTTCGTATACATACCCTTTTAGGCTATCTATTTTACACTCGATATATATAGATTTTGTATATTACATGAAGAAATGGAGACGGCCAGGTGTGTTTTGCGAATTCTAAAGCAGACTGTTGAACTTTAAATAAGCTAACCTAGGCCATTCCGCTTCTCACTCAGGACTGAGGACTTAGAACTTTACTAACCAACTTACCTTGACACAAGAGGGCAAACCACCTAATAAAACAGAAATTCTTTGTTTATTTCTGCTTATTCACTTTTACCTAAATTCTGCCAAGAATTCATACAGGACATGCTAGTAAGTATGCAGATTGTAAAATAAAGGTCCAATATAACCCTTGCAATAGTCAACTGCAAAATGGTATTAGTAAAAAGAAGATAAATGTAGTACATACGAGGGACGAGGGAGCTAGTCACCTGCCCAGTTTCCTTTTCTGAATGTCCATATTTCGTTGATGTAATGTGAGACAGCAGTTTTCAGCAGAAAGTAGGGGAGAGAGACAAAAAGGGATAATATCGAAGTACCGGTTTCATTATTTGCTAAATTAGTACCAATATGTTGCTGGTGCAAAAAACCAATGGCAATTGCAGAGTTTATGCAAGGCTTTTTGGTAAGTATGGACTATTGGAGTATATCAGCCACTTAAAAGGTGGAACATTAAATGAGCCAATAGTATTTCATCAAGAGATAATATACTGATACAGATATATATCACTCCTTGCCTACATTAAAGGTTGTCACACTACACGTTTATGGAAATGGAATTCTATGTGTGCGCAATATTTGAAGTATATATGCCTATTCATGCATTCCATGTAATATTGGGTAACTTCATTGATGATTTATGAAGTGCGATTTAAAAATTTTGAAATTCTACTATAGGTCAGAGATTAGTTAGCTTAAATAAAATATTCAAACAAAGTTCTTCACATGATTAATCAAACAGAATTAACTTGTGGAAAATTTTCAATGATCATGGCGAATTCTAAGGATTTGTTTATGAGTATAGTATAATACTCATACTTCGATTTGGATATATCGCATCCTGTATTGAGCAATCATTATTTACCTGGATATTATTAGCAAATGCAAATTTTTTTTTCTAACTTAAAAAATGCAAATATTCTATCATATATGCTACTGATTATCACAAACGTATAAAATATATGAATTTATATAGGAATTATTTTGTAAGGTTGCAAAAAACTGCGCGTTAAATCCATGTATATATAAACCATTGACGTCATTCGAAGAGCTATATCTATAGTTAATATAATAATATTGGTAATTTAGTACAATTTGTTTGATAATTGATTTGATAAATATTGGCATATTTTGATATTCATTGATATTTGCTTATAGTAAAAGTAGTTTTATCATAGATTCCTTATTCGATTAACTCTGGATGCGACCAATAATTAAATCTTTTTAATTACGTTTTAAACATGTTCGTGGAAATCCGTGTCACTTGACATAATTATTTCATATCACTACTGGAGTATGTTGCAATCAGAGTAGTATAGTAACACAAACCCTATTAGGATCAGTTAGAGACCAACAAATAAAGATATTGTAGACAGTTAGATATGCTATTTAATATAGTGCAATATTATATCTACATTTATTATGCTACATTGTATGAATAGTATGAAATCGTCAAACTTAAATAACAAATATTTGTTTGTAATCATAAAACACATAAACTTTTATAACAATTGCTCAATTACTAATTAAAAAATTCGCTGTTTTTCATACTTCGTATTTCCAAATTCCAAAGGTCAGACTTTCGACAATTAGGTAAACACTGAAAGGAATGTCAGATAAAAAATCGGTTTGTTTAGCAGTAATACTCAGCTTAAAATTGTGCAGCTGCCCAGTAGCTGCTGATAAAACAGTAGCTTTACATAATACGAGTGAACACAATTATAGTCGACATTCTTATGTGGGCATATTATTTCCATATAATGGTGCATCATTCACTGATATTCTCAATGCACAAATCACGCTAATTGTATCGACATTTGTAATTAGTTGTATTTCATGCACGGACTGCGGTACCCATCCAGATTTGAAAACCCAAAGAAACAAGATTTTTTTGGGACGCGCAGAAGTATTAAAATATGTTTCGTATGTAATATGAAATAACTAGTTATAGATTAGTATATGACGATGTGGAAATATTATAATACATATACGGAAATATCAACTGCATGGAAAGCTTAAGTTTTTTCAGTTGAGTCATTTTCGTTTGTTTAAAATGTCATCAAATTTTAATGGGAATTAGGCTAACACTTTGTCAATGATTTACGGAAAATCAGATCACCGTCATTTCAGGGTTCCGGTTATTGCAATCAAAAAAGCATTTTGCAGATTATGTATGCTTTAGTATTAGTCATGTCATAAAATATATGCATGCCATTTTTAGTGAAAAATTATATTGGTATAATGCAACGCAGTAACGGATTATTACTATTACAGACTTCAAAATTGGATGCCCAATAGACTATAGTAAAAGTGATAATAGAGGTATGTTAATTAAATATGTATAGTATTTTGTAGTGCTTGGCAATAGGCTGGAGATACTGGACAATCAAAAAAATTAATTAATGAATGAAGGCGCATTTCAGTATAAAAACAGGATGCTGCATGGTTTTCGTGACATTACATGAAGTTCTTATCTGCTATAATGTATATAAACAAAAAATGGGAATTTGAAGGATAATCTTCATGGTATGCAATATGTTTTATATGTATTATGATAGCATGACGCATAGAATGAACAAGTCCTGCTACAGCGTCGAAAACGTTGTGGGTGACTGTGGGTCAACTCTATATATAAATATAAACAATGATTCTTTGCTACCCAACTTCACTTGTTCTTTACCTTTTGACTTGAGCAGATACAGCTCTTTTTTCGTTGCATTATTAAGAGATCCATCAGAATCTATAGACGCCTGTGCACAGGAGATTCGTAAAGCCGTAAACTTTCTCGTTCATAATATGGATAGTAGACACATCCAAGTCCATCGCGATTCCTTTATTGTCAAAATAATATCGGGAACTCCACCTCCCCATTTTAAGATCGTATTGCTGAGCTGACATGAAATAACACAAAATACCACAGAATCTACTCCGATTTTCAGTTTGAATTAGCAAAAACTTAAGGTAAGCCTAAGACTCGTTATCTATTCTTTCGCGAATCATTTAAGTAATTGAATTTTTCTTATTCTAAACTTATCTGTAGAAATTCCTTAGTTATTTCATGTAAGTGGGCATCTGCAGTGTAAAGTATAAGGTCATAAGAATTCTTCATGCTCATAAGTCATATAAATACTAGTACTAACTACTAACTCGCTCTCATATATTACTATGCATTAGGATTTTAGGACATTAGGAATACCCTCTGATAACCCCATGTTAGGAATTGCCACTAATGTAAAGTCATAATTTCCTTCCATTACTACAATATCAAATTCTATAGGTTGTAACTAATTACATGCTGGTTTACTACAGTAATAATATATTTGCATGAAGTTCTATGTATTTAGTACAGAGTGACAATAGTCAAAGTTTAGTAAAGCCTGAAAATTGGCAATCTACAAGTTTAAATAACATGTGATCATCTTCAATAATATTATAAAGTTGGTCATTAGAGTACAGTATCCGTCTACTGCAAACTAGTGTACAGAGATAACTTGTGAAATTGTGTTTGGATAGGAGCTAATTACTATAAGTAGGTAGTTCACAGGCAATATTATTTATTAATATACTTGTGTTATAGGCTAATGATGCTCATAAGCAAAGCATCTTTTAATTAGGTATAGTAGTCATATTGCTTTGATTTTCACTAGTATGTGTCACTTGTCAACATGCAAACATTTCATTTTCTTTCCATTTGGTGCCCGGCACACTTTATTAATAACATTAGCAATGCATAAGCCACACCTCCATAATATGCGGGTACCGTGCAGCTACCAGCTTATTGGTCTTTAGTCATTACTGCCTACTAATTGTCAAAGTCAAGGTTTGTATTTTGACATTTGACCATGCATAAAAATTATCGTCATTTCGTATTATTTGTAATACGTAAAAAACTCATGTGTGTAATGTAATCTATGTATAGTCAGCTCAGATTTCTCTCGTTTCTGTGTATATTATTGGTTATTACATATTAGTTTTCAATATTTAGTACACCAAGCTGCTAACAAACAATTTTTACCTGGGAGCTGTAAAGGTTGACAATTGTATACAATTCCAGAACAATTGTGGGCGGAATTAAAAGAAAGTTTTAACAAACTTAGGAAATTACTTACTTGTCCTTGCAAATCTTTATATAGAGATTTTATCCTAATAAGTATAAAAATTTCTAAGATGAGAAAAAACCCAAATTTGTAAATTGTAACTTACAAACCAGTAAAGGTACCAGTTTATATTTAGAACAATATGCAATAGTACAATGAAAAGGCTTATCTGGAACCTGGAACTACTTAGATTTTCCAAATTCCAAACTGATCTTAACTAATTACTTATTGTTATTTAATTTGCTTTATTTAGTAGTAGTTTCCTTGTTTGAAATAATCAAGAATATCTTTACATGGCCATCAATTGCTTTTGATGAATTTTAGATGGGAAATTCAATGCAATTTCATGGACCGTAGACCTTAAATGCAGAAGTTAGATTATATTTTGCTTTTCATGATTCATCAAATGGTTGTAGATGAGCCCGTCCAAATTAATTGCCAAACGCTTCGTGTAGGTCTCAAAGCCCTGTGTATGGGGCTGAATGTAAATTACTGAATGCTGAAAAGCTATTTTTGGTCTGCAGAAAGAAAGCAACATGTGCTGAGCAATTCCAAGTATAGTCAAGTCAAGTGTGATAAATCGAGAATCTGAGGATATTTCTATCCGTAATAGCTTCAAGGAGTTCAGGCTCTGCATTTACATAATCCTATGCATTGATTTATTCGTGAGTTTCGTTATCGAATAGGGAAAATACGTCTACACAAGCTTTCATCTTCCATTAAATAGTTAGGAGGACCAGGAGGGCCGGGCATAATGAATATCCAACACCAGTCCGCAGACTACTATGTATTAAGATTCATTTTCAGTCTATGAATATTTTATTAACAGTTGAGATCAAGGAACTACTACTGTGTAATAAAGATATCCGGAGTAAATTAACTAATAAAGATCTTAATGACAAAATGTCGGCGAATAGACAGATGCTTATAGGGAACCAATGAATATATTACGTATTTATATCCTCTTTTTCGTAGTTGGTACATATTGAAAGAGCAGTACAAAGTAGATATCGAAATTATTTTTGAATTTGGATCAATATTAATCTTGGATCAACTAAAATCAACTCAGTAAAAAAAATGACGATTGCCACTAAAATTCAGTAAAGATAACACAATATGACTTGTTGAGTTGAATATGCGTTTAATAACGAAAAAAAAATCTGCTTCCTTTTATTGTTTATGTTTATGGAGACAGCAAGATAAGGGGTCAGAAAATAACACAGTGAGTAACGATTTATTCTAGTCGGATCATATAAATAGAACATTCATCAGACAGGCACATCATGTTATCGTTTTGTTTACAGGCCTGTATTAACAGCAGCTATTTAAACTCTGATTGCTTTTGCAAATTTAGTGCTACAGACAGTTGACAAATCATTGACTACGTACTACTGATGTTCAACTTGACTAGCATAGTTTTATTATTGTAAAATTCCTTTCAAATTCATCCATGAATTACACAATTTGGAATATCGCATTTACATAATAATTTGTAATGATTAAACCTTTCAAGAGCAATTTCTCAAACTTGATGTTCACCTTAACTGAAAGTTATGGACGAATGAAATGTCCATTAACTCAAGTTGAAATAATGGGATCATTTTGAGATGTACAGTA
This sequence comes from Tomocerus minor, assembly GCA_009936455.2. Classification (NCBI taxonomy): domain Eukaryota; kingdom Metazoa; phylum Arthropoda; class Collembola; order Entomobryomorpha; family Tomoceridae; genus Tomocerus; species Tomocerus minor. Next base: position 12,643 of record JAAAYG020004549.1, read on the forward strand.
GAACTACATTCAAAATCAACGAATAAAATCCGAAAGACAATGACATGTAGTTTACATTGTATTGTTTATACAGTGATTCCGGCGTCTGTTTTTAGTAATTATGTGCATTTGCTCATGATCTCACCCGAAACTTGTTGAAATTCGTTATCACACTATGAGCTACTTTCCAAACAAGTGGATTTACAAATTACAACCTATAATAAAGGCTGATTCACTGTTTTACCTTTGTTAGGGCTGACACGTCACTGTGTATACAAAAAATTCATGAATGAAAATTAGTAGGTACAAACAAGGTAAAGTGGGCACCTTGTGGGAGGTATAATGAAATATTGTATTCCGATTCATTGCTAAATGTAGACTTGCAGATTGTTAACTTGCAATAATGTACAGGATGAGCAATATCATTATTTTCAGTTAGCGGGCATATATGAGTATTGAAGTACGACATTTCCATACGTTTATAAAAGATTATCAACAACTGCAGATGTGAACGACGAAAAATCAATTTTCTTTGAACTTACGAAGACATCTAATTCTCAAAGTTCAAATGTCCTAGTTAAGATAGAAAGCAGGAATCCTAAGGTTAAGAAGAGGAATGAATGCCGGAATTTTTTCTTCATGAAATATTCGATTTTCTGTACTCTAGTTTGTAGTGATTTTAGGTTGTGCTCCTAAAGTCATTAATATTAGCCTATTTAGCTTTTGGAAATAATATATTGCTAAATGATTATTTTTGCAAATGGCAACTGTGCTAAATAACCCAGTCCTTTGCAATGAATCATTAATTCATAAAGCTACATTTACTAAATTATATTGCATTTCCCTACAATGTACAGGAAAATCCTAATGTTTATAGTATTAGAACCGAAATCATGGCTTTCAAAACTCAAACTAACTTCCATTATGTCACAATGCCCCAGTTGCCTCGGGGTGTTACCTATTGAAATTAAGTACAATGCAATATACTACCCGATCTATGTATTGATAGTAGGATTTGCATTTGTACATACTCATCTGCACGTGTATGTATGTTATGTGATGCCTCTGATTAATGCAAACAATCCTAGTTCACTGAGTATTACAATGGAATAAGGTTATCTTACAGACAAAAACACAATCTGTACAATTTTTAAAGTAACTCTTCGGAGGGCATTTCGTGCGTCAGAATTATTGAATAAGGATAATCTACCTTCTTACAGTAAATCATATGCATAACTACACAACACAGATACTTGACGTCATAAAGGCTTGACAGATACATATGATTTATTGTCCCCCAATTCCAAATCCTTTTGTCCTCTCCGATGTCAAAGGGCTTTGCCTCATCTCACCACCGTTAGGAAGATAGGGATGGGATATAGAACAGATAATAGTAAACTTGTTACCTTAACTGTCTGCTATTTCTACTAGTCAGTGCCAACTTCCTGGAAATGTATGTAAATTATACATACAAATATATATGGATTATTTCTTTTTACCCAATATAAAAATGCTTAGATTACACCAAGGAAAGTATTTAAAAAAAATGGACCCTTGACATTATTAACAGGGAGGATTTAGCAAACGAAGGGATTTTGATATCAGCATGCTTAAAAATGTTTAATGTCCAGTGACACTTTTTCCATACTGCGTTACATGGAAGTCATGGAACAACGTACAATCCTACTTAACACCTGTACTGTTCCATGTTTGTCATGTACTTCACTTCTAGTTCTACACATTAGTAAATATTAACTAACAATTGGACTAATAATGTTCTACATATTCACTTACACAGACAAACAGATTACAAGTTTCATAAATATATTATTATCATTGATTTTGATATATTTGCATAATAATAATAAACCTTTTAAAATGTTGTAATCAGGTTTTCAAAACAAAAGTATTATATCTGTAGGCACATTAAAACCTTCCTGATGAAAACAATAAAACACTTATGCCAATAGAACGTATTTAGAAGCCCACATTATCTAGGCTAACCAGCTATTGGAGCAAGTACGCAAATATTGACACCTAAAATTGCGCGACAATATCATCTTATAGACACTTCATTTGTTGTTGCATTGTTTACAACGTATTGCAATCTTACATGGATAGAACACTAAAGCAACAGAAAATCATGTTTTTATTATCTGTGAATCATTTTGAATTTTTCTAAGCGTTTCCTACAAGTCAACACTTGCAATACAAACTGCAAAGAATTATGCTTGAACTAATTGACTTACTCATATCATGTTTACTAAGACTAGGGTTACATTGCAACTGGAAGTGACAAGTGAAAACATTTAGTATCAGCTTTATCGTGATTATTATAGATAGAGGTTATTACAAACGCATCACTTTGCACATAAAATAAAAGTTTAAACTAATGACATGAACTACTTGTATTTATTGCGTACTATTTAGATCCTTCTAAGAAACTTGAACAATGATACGAAAACTTAACGTGAATTTTTTACCAAGGACAATGAAAAGGCATATAAGGAATATTGTTAAACTGAATTCTGTTCTCAATCTGACTTCATTGATAACAAGATGAATCAGTCAGATGAATTCTTAATGACTTCATAAATTATCAGAGAGCATCCAGTATGCATCGTTGTCTTTACTGCCAAAGCTGAGATTTCAAAATACCGTCAGGAGCTAAGAATTAAACTATGTAGGCAATTCTGTATGCACTGAGCATTTAAAACCTCATTGTAGAAATACACATGTTGGGGCTACTGTTTTTTATTGTTGACTAGGATAATACATGGTAATTAATTATGTGTAACATGGAAGAATGGTCTGGTCAGAAGCATTTTATTATTATCTTATAGCTTGATGATGTGTGTTTGTGCTCGTCGGTCACGCTTCATAAAATCTTGTGACTTTAATGTAGTGGGAGTGTTAAAGCGTTAAAACCGTTGTGGACTCATAACTGTCAAGAAATATGCCACGCCATCAAACTCATTCCCATTATTATTCTTTCGATAACTAGGGTTAGGGAGTTAGAAGTGAAGCAAGCACGAGAGTCAAATGTCAAGTTGTCAAAGGATTTTTTTAAGATCCCCTTCATGATGCACTACTGGTATTTGTAGGCTGAGACTCACAATGGCATGTTGCAAAAACATGGAAAGAAAGGGAGCGTGTTTTACATTCTTGTTTTTCGGATGGCATGGTTATTATGTTACAGTAAATTAACTTCAATTCGACTGCTCCTGTCGTAAAACCTATTTATTACATGTATGTTGGCAATAAGGCACCCCTTCATAAACTTTTATGATAAGGCTTAGCAAGATGCTTCAGGAGAATCTAGGACAGTACTATTACCTATACGAAGTAACCATAAATATTTTATAAAACTTATTTTCTCCAATGAATATGAGCAACTATTGCTAATACCATAATTACCTATAATAGTATAGAGATATCTAAAGTAGTTAGTTGCTCATTAGTCATTACTCAGTCCACCATAAAACAAACTACATATTTATTCAAGTAGGTATATAGATGTAACAAAGACACTAACAAATTATTTCAATATTTCATGTCCAAGTTAGGTTTCGGACTAGTTCAGAAAAGAGATTATCATTGTCAAATTCTTTAAAAGATAATTAATAAAATAATCTGCTGTTTGTATTTTCATATGCTGCCTAAGGAAATTAATGGGAATATACAATTGGAGAAAGGATCACTGTTAGCTTTTATATATTATGTACTTATTGAATTTGGATGGTCAGGAATACGAGGATGGTACTCTTTACACACGGTTTTTTTTTGAGAACAGATTTATTTAGTGGACAATTAAAGATTTACAGTTGCTCTCAAATGTCCATGAAACGAATGAAAATCCTTGTTGAAAATTACATGTAACAAGGAACTGAAAGATATGTAATTGTAATAGATAATTTTGAATACTGATTTATATTTCCTTTGCCAGGACTAAGCCCCATCGATAATTCCTGCTGTGGTAGTTCAAGTGGCAAATTAGTAAGCATTAAAAAATAAGTGATGGTCTGACTATCCATTGACATGTCATAAAGTAGCTTTTAGTGTGCTTCTTTATAGTTTAACAGTGCAGCATGCAAAGCAAGGGATTTAATTGTCACTCTGCAAGTTGTAATCTGTAAATCTGTACTCGAAATTCTATACTTTCAATTTTATAAATTGGAACATGATATTTATTTTCATTAATAGATTCTTCGTGGCGTACGCCACGAAGTGCACGTTCACATTTACAAATAAGGACTTTAGAGGCAGGAGTAGGAATTATGGAGAGGGAAGTGCCATTTAAGCTTATATTCGATAGCACTTTGAAATTCTGAGATCGTAGAAATCGGTATGATGTTATATTCATGTAAACAAGTACTGAATAATGTTCAAGTAGATTCATCTTGCGATGCTATTCCTTCGATGGTAATTAATGCATCTTCTTATGTTCACAATGCAAAGCAACTGGCAGTGGCATGGCATTTCTAACCCGAACTTCCGAGATAACAATGTCTCTAATTTTATGTGATGTAAATAGCTAGTTAATATATTATTTTCTGGCTAGTATGTATAGGAAAATATATAAATGATCTATAGCTTCATATATATATAGTTAAGTAAAACGAACTAATTACTTTTAGTCTACCCTACTACAATAAGTTGGCTCCGACTTGCTTCTAAATTTTCAGTCGGCATAAAGACTCTATCTGCAGCAGTCAAATCTTTTCTGCATATCCATTAGCCTTTGTGTCTACTCCCGAGTACTCAATACTCTTTGTTCGTTCAAGAGATATGTATAAGAATTGTCTGCGAACCAATAAGATTGAAAATAAATAAGGGATTTTGAATGTTATTTTAAAATCAAGCCCATGCATGGAAATTGATCCGCTTTCAGAGATCTTTAACAGTTTTCCATACGATAATTCATCCTTAGTTTTACCAGTTTCATTTTCACATTGTTTTGTAAACATCCTTTGTGCAGGCATTTTAATTTCTAGGATAAAAGCTCAAGTAACTTTATTAGTGATGAACAAACCTAAAAGTACAATTAAAATGTAAACAATTGAAAATGTGTGATTCAAGAAAATCCAAGCAGTGTATTTCATAGTAATTGTGATTGTATATGGCGGATAAGAACTCTCTTTCGGTAACCTATTTTTCTTAAAACTATTCTGAGATATTATTATATTATTACGGAATATAGTAGTGCATTGAATTGCTTTTATTGATATTTTCTTTCATTTGAAACATTTTTAAGTGAAATGCCCAATTTAACCATTCAATGCAGTGCATTTCAGAGCCATCGCATTTAAGATGGTAGTAACAGTAACACTGAAAATATTCAAAGCTCTCTGTATAACTGTCACGTAGGTGCTCTTTAACATTCTCACATGTCGATAACGATAACATAGGAAACCTATAGCTTCTATTTAATACAATACCTACTGAAAGTCAGAATTTTACGTAAGAACGCAAACGAAATGGCAGTGGAGACTCTTTGTTGTGTTTATGTTGTGTAGACGTGACTTTATTGTAATCTATTTGTAAATACCTAACCAGAATCATAAGAATAAGGTACAAAACATTCATAAATGGAAGATAAACAGGAATCATTCATACTCAGGATCTGGCAACCACAGCTTTCTCGTGTTATTTCATATGAGGCTCAAGTTACTATTGTCTGTGGTGGTCTTGTTATTGTATTCCCTTTGATAACCTGAGACCTTACACCTTAGCCCACAACTTGACATGACAGAAACCGAAAGATAAAGCATTTTTATCCACATCGATCGCTTGATTTATTCTAACCTAGCTAATGCATCCACACAAAGAAAAAACAACAATAGTACTTACAAATCTCGGTGACACTTTATTCTATGCCGTATGCAAGAATTAATAATTACCATAACCTAGATAATAGTTGGTAAAACAAAATATATTACTTAATAACTTTTTCCAGTTGATGTTTGATTCAAGAAATTATAATTTCTACATGAATTTTATGTAACATTACAAAAATGTAGCTTTTTATTTGGTACAGCTATTAAATTAGGAATTTTGAAGAGAATTTCGTAATTGTGAAATAGTTAGAAACTATTCTGATATTATTTAATCTAGAGGAAAACTGGATGCAGCAGCCTAGCTCTTTTCTCTGTTTAATAATGTCATGTTTTGGATTTTCTTTTTCATTAGGGCTGATTTGATCTCTGGAGAAGAAAACCGGCAATTCAAGTGGAATTTCTGCTTAATTCTATGAACAATTTCTGGAATGGTAACCGCATCTACTCCCGGAAACTGTCTTTGTGCCAAAAGCTCGTTGGTGATCAGTTGCATCCCATTGAAACGTGATTTGACGGAAGTACCTTTTAGCAATTTGAGAAAACCAGACAAGAGTCCTAAATTTATAAATTGACAAGAATTAGCAAGTAGACGCCGGCATTCGTGATGACACCTAGCAAGCTGAATCGGGAGAAGAAGAAATGCCAGCAGAGTTTTAGTTATGGATCGGAAGAAGGCTGTGATGTAGTTTTCCTGGTAGGAACGGAAGAGGACCGCTGCCGGCTGCCTGCACACAAAGATGTTCTTCGGAGTAAGAATGTGGTATTCCGTGCCATGTTTTCCGAAAACTATGTGTGCACATTGGAATGTCCACAAATTGTACCTGATGTAGAAGCAAGGGCTTTCGACAAATTACTAAGGTCCTTATCTCCCCATCTTGTTTTCACAGAATTTTGTTTTTCTCTTTTTTTTCGCCCAATTTGCCGAGTACAAAAGTTAAATATACTTTTAGGTAGATCACTATATAGGCAATTAAATGCAATAACATTTCTCATTACATGCTATCTTAGCAAAAGATAGTCATTAGAGGGTGATATCTAGAGATGTGTAGGAGTAATTCGTGACAACATGATACACACACGTGTGCAATGCTGAAGTTGCCATTGCCCATACGTTGTTTATGTGGTGTGTCCATCCGATACAAACTTAATGTCAATTTAATAATAGAAAAGTAATTTGTGTTCTGTCGTCTGTTTCTTTATTACTGAAGCCGTTAGCGGCCTGGTTGATTGTACTTCGTTATTGTAATTAGAGGAGTCCAATGATAACAGACTAATGAACATGAGTTATCTCTACTCTGCTGCTTCGTGACAGCGCCCGCGTCCTTATGAAGGTTATTGTGCTCACTGCTCATCTTCTTCGATATCTAAAAAGGATGCATGTACTGATGTACATATGAAATGGAAATGAGGCTGCATGAATAACAATAATTAGACAGTACGCTGTGCTTTTGTAGGTTAGTTCTACAAGTGCTTCTGTATTCTGTGTGCACTGCCTACAATTATTTATTGCAAGCCTATAATCCATTTTTATCCTTTGTGCAATAAGTAAGACTTCTTCCCAGACTCCCTTCTATTGCCCCTTCATTTTCCCTGAAAAGAAAAGGAGAAATCAGCAGTTGTATGCAATTTCATGATTATATGGTTTATTGGATTGGATTATGCTATTTACGCTATAATTCCTCAGATCTCTCAATTCCTTTTAAATAAAGCGAAAATGATATGTGGGTAACAATTGAGAATGCATCAAAGTATACATGAGTGACTCAATTAAGTTCTAAAACACAATCAAATCTATTTATTTGTATTAAAATGCATTTCTTGTTTCGAATTCCAAAGAGGGAGACATCATCAAAGGTCTTTCACTTGATTACCCTCCTTTATCCTTACAAGCAGAGGGAGATTTCGTTACATGGTAGTGTTATGAATATCAAAGAAAGAAACAATAGGCTCATTTGGCAGCTATTGAAGATAGAGGCTATCAAAGCTAGAGAGCCAATCTAATTTTGCATTATAACAAGTAAGTAGGGACTTTCCTCCTGCAAGGAGATCTACTCACTGTGCCCACTCAACCGTTTATACACTTACGTAATCCAATTTCTGTTGTTCCACATTCGTACTTTATATCATATTAAATGTTATTGGTGCAAACAAGTTGAGAATCATCCGGGGAATAGTTGCTTTTGAAGTAATTAGAGCAGAAAAGCCTGAAGTAATTAGACGGGGTGACAAAGCGTAAATAATTATTGTACTCATGCTACTTTGGGTGTATTACAGTATTACCACTTGATGAGTATGTGGAATCTTCATTAAAACTGTAATTAAACATTTTCAGGTTCTATTACGGTGAGGATGTTGACTTGCAGACATGGCTAACAGCTTTACAAACACTTTACCCTGCGCACAAGTATCAATGTCCAGATTTGGTGAAACAATGTGTCGACTTTCTTTCTGACAGAATTGATAGCTCGAATGTTCTTTTTATTCTTACGAATGTTCAACTCCTCTGTGTTGACTACGAAAATCTTGAGGTAGGTACCTATAATAAAAGTTTGTCAATTAGAAATGCATTTCATTCAATTCTGTAGTATGCATTAATTGAAATGACTTGTTGGTTTGCAGAATGTGAGCAGAGAGAACAAACTGAATAGCCAGGGACCAGGAGGCAACAAGGTCACAAAGAAACTAACAGCGAGTGATGTGCAAAATAGCGAAAATGAACAATCCGAAAACTTGAATAGCATTGAAAAGCTATGTGCTAGTCTTCTACAAAAATGTCTGTCCTTCGTGGACAAGGAAGCTGAAATAATCCTCCGTTCGGACGAATTAGAAGATTTAAATTTAGCAACGATCCACTTGATACTCTCTAGAGACACATTAGATATACCTGATGAGCTTATGGTCTTTATTGCTTTACACAAGTAAGTAATTCTTCATATATATTTTATTTTTTAAGATAATAATATTGTCATTTTCCCAAACAAATTTTTACGGTTTTTTTATTGTTTTTCTTAAGATGGGCAGATAAAGAATGCAAAAGAAAGCAGCTACCGTTGACGGCCGTCTCTAAGCGTGAAGTTCTTGGTGAGGCATTATTCTTGCCAAGATATTTGACCATGTCCAGATCGTCGTTTGAAAAGCCTGAGGGTCCAGCTAAATCTTCTTTGTTCACTCCGGAAGAAATAACTACGCTATCGAAAATTATTTCTGGTGCTAACTATGAAATTACTCCGAATTCATCGGTTTCTAACTCTCCTGTTCATCAAGCTAACAATCCGTACAACAAACTCGTTGTTCATCCTCCTGCAATATTATGTCCATACATCAGGACAATGCGCAAACGTCGTTGTCCTGTTGGACAACCTACACTTAACAACAAGTCTCCGAAGAAGCGCTTCAGTTTTCTTGAGAAATTGAAAAGCAAGAAAGGCTGTTGCTGTAAGAAGACCACCAGTCAAAATTCTACACCAGCGAATAGCAATCAATCTAGTCCGGTTCATAATGTGAATCAGTCACAGAATCAGAGTCACCGAGTTTCCTCTCGGGGAAACACTGTCATTGAACATATTTTCATTTGTCTAGCCTGTATTTTTGACTGAGCTTGTTTTCAAATGTGACGTAATGGCCACATTGTCAGTAATGTACAATACCATTGTTCAATAGATTACTAAATGTAACCCGTATTCATCTTATAATTTGACATCTTACTTTTTACAATTATTTACAATTAGCTACAATTCATGTTATCACATTGCTATGCTAAATTAATGATGAAATCAAAAAATTGACTATTTTTCAACCGTACTTAACGATTTTTGAAGACAATTGGTAAATTCGTAAATTATTTCTGCAATTGTATTTGTCGACATCTTCCTATGATTTGTGACAATTAGTAGTAGTAGTGTACCTGCTCTAGTTTCATTGTAGTCTTCCATAACTATGTTTATTAAAGCTGATAATATGGTACTTTAATAATATGAATTTATACTTTGTTTATGTTGTAGGCATAAACATACTTAACACGCGTATGCATACTTAAAAAGCATTTTTTATGCGTAATATTTAGTATAATAATAATGATATGATATTCATGTGTTTTACAAAACATACACAAATTGACAACAAATTAGTTTTCATGTCCATCAAGCAATTCATTTCATATTTTTTACATTTTGACCTATATGCGGATTATTTTGCCAAATAAAGGTATTGTACTTATCGATATATGGTACCCCCTAAGACTTATAATTTAGATCATTAGATCTGTAGCCGATCTTTATGTACTTTTTGTTACAGTTAGTACAAGCCCATTAAGACTTAATTAGTTTCACAAAACGCTTACGTTTAATTGCCTTTATGATTTGACTAGAAAGTGTTCGTTTTCACAAATTGCGTCGTAACTGCCATAAATATTGCGTTCTACTCACTCTTCGCTACTATAATCGTGTCACAAAATTGAATTGACTGAGTATACTAGCAATGCAATGATTGATGGATTTTTTAAGTGAATTTTTGCAATTATCTTTAGTTTGTAGTATGTACCTATGCATAATACTGATTTGTTTTACTTTCCCCTGACTCAAAGCCATATTAATAAGTTGTGTCGCTCGATTTCTTAACGCTTTTTTCTTTTAGTGTAGACGATGAATGATATTTCGATGTTTACATTCAATTTTGTCAATGTCAGAGTTAATCACTTGAGCTTGATGTATGTAATTTACAATTTTCATCCGCGCTACATTTACTTATGTTGAAAGTTCTTAGAGTGAATTTGAGAAATTGAAAATTTTCCTTCAACAGTTATACACAATAAAAATTGACATTTCATTTGTTTGTGTTATTTAGTTTGATGCGTACATTCGTAGAACTAGATAAAGGATTGATTAAATTTTGATGTTACCGTACCGTTGTACATTTGAATATAATAATGAAATACGCAAGTACTTATATATGCATAATATTATCAAGATTGTTATTTGCTGGTCATAATATATGTAAATTAGTTACCTAATTATGTGTCTACAATTGCGGTTTATGTATCCTAAAATTTTCTTAGTCAAGCGAATTACAAGATTACAACTACACAATTGATTAACCGTTCATGCAGTGACCTATTGAAATAGAACATTACTATACTCTGTAGTTCGTAAATAGATAGAAATTCTAGAAGTATATACAAAAAAGCTAAAAAAAATCGTTTAGATATTCAAGTCGAAATACTTATATTATACGAGAGACCCATACATGTATTGTAACATTAATTTTAGTCATAATAACTTCCTAGTATTAATTACAAGTAAGATTGGTTGTATAGTGAAAGTGAAAAGGAAAGTGGAAGAGAAATAGAAATGATTTACAAGGAAAAGTGTGATGCTGTTTGCTTACGACTAAAATAATGAAATTGTAATTTGTTCCATCTGGAGATGACATAATAATAAATGATCTGTAATAGCAGTAAGTGTACCAAGATATATTTAATGTATTTATGTGTACGCGTAGTACTTAATTGTACCTGCCTGTGTACAATTTTATTAAGCAAATGAGAAATGAGCCTGTGCTTGATTTTTTTTATGTATTTAAACATGTTTCCTATGAAGAGTTTTCGATATAAACTCTGTAACAAGTTAAATATTATCCACTTGTGTCTATGATCATGTTATACCTTTAAAATGACGTATTTATGCTACGAAACTGCTACATAGTAATCAACATTATAGAATTGAGATCATTGTTACTTACGTAGACTTTAAATTTTAATGATCTACGAGACAGATCAAAGAGTAAGAATTATAGCATAGTAAGCAATGTTTGTACAAAACTCCAGAGATGGGATTGTAATAGATTGTGAATGTTTTGATGGAACGGTAAGTGATATGCTAAAACTAGAATTATAATGAAATAAAACCAACTTACTTTCAATCTTAAAGCTACATCTGCTATTCATTTAAGAAATACTAATTAGCTCAAGTTAAAACTTTATTTTTACATAGTAATGGAAATACAGTTGCTCCATAAATCCATGGATAAATCCATGGATGCTCAATTGTGAAACTGCATGTTTTGTCATTGCTAGTGTCCCTTGCTGATAAATATATCAAGGCAGTACGCAGCGGTGTGAGGAAACTTATTTGTGTCCTTGAAATGTTTCTTGTGTTCCCCAATTATTTTGCCTGACAGTTCCTGTCAGATCAAAGTAATTGTCTTCGTATAAGGAAGCACTTTCCTTTCAAATATTCATTCAAAGCAAGGATGATTCATATGTATTTATATAGGTAAATAACTTCTGTATATATTATGGATTACGACTACTAGTAAACTCTGACGAGGAAGTTTGTTTTCTCCCTCATATTTCATTATCGGTCGGTCCAAACATTATTAAAGTGTCATGACCAAGAATTCAGATGTCCCATGTATATCCCCGAGGATTTGCAAACTTTATTGTGATGGCGAAACAGGAAATGTATAGTTTACACAATAAACTACTTTTTGATCCGATGAAGCAAACGTGTGTTAATTACACATGATATCTATTTTTCTAGCCAATACAGAGATAATAATTATAGCATGGTGATTTTATTACTACAAATAGTGTTCATTATTATTTAGTGTCATTAGCAAATGAGCACACTTAAGGAAAAAGTTAAAAAACAAAAGGAATGTTATGTTATAAGTTTTTATGTTGATAATAAAGTTTAAGCTTGCATAAAGCGAGAAAGTTTATTAATGGAAATGCGAGGAAGAAGTAATTAACGAACGGTAGAGTAGAGTAGCTTATAGGAGATCTAAGAAAATCAGGTCAACCACTAAGAAAAAGGAAATAAAAGCTTTTAAAGCATATGTAGGGCTATCAAATGAAATCCCAAAAGACGAAGGTTACCCATCCGGTAAAGTCCATCCAGGTCACTTGCCCAAAATGTAATAAAAAGAAAGATGGGAACATAATAGAAAGATATAATGACATTTTTCTAGCTTTGATCCAAGATGTTGTCCTGCGAGTGAAGTGCACTAATACATTTTGTCAAAGACGAAGGAAATAAAGCAAGTATGCCTTGTCTACTTGCAGATAAAAATGTCCAGATCAGAATGTTGGTGTCTTATAGGCACTCGAAGGAGGAAACATGTAATGTGCCATAAGACGATATTACTAACTAGCAACAAAAGGCAATTGTATTGCGTTCTTTGTACGTGTAGGTGGCTGGAGAAAGAGAAAGTTGCAGATCAATGAAAGTAAGGTTACATAAAACAGAAACATACGCCTTTTATTCCTACTGAGTTGAATTGAATTACATTGCGACAACTAAAAAGGACGAGCCAGTTTAAAAAGCTTTTCTTCAGTTCTCTAACCTTTTATTTATTTCTTAGCATTGCACCTGGGAATACAATAAAGATTTATAGTTATATTCCTAGCGGTTTTATTCTGTCCTCTGGAAAAGAAGAATTCTAGGAATACGCATTAACTGCTTTGAAAAGCTCTTTGCTTTTAATTTTCTTTTCACCTAAGGTTATTCAAGACTCAACTTAAGTATCTTCCCTCGCAGTTTCAGAGCTTGTTGCCCAATAAGAAAAGATTGTTTGCCTTAAGCTCTATAGACAAACATATAAGCCTTCCTGTACGTTGCCCCGCAGTAAAATCTGAAATAGCTACCATTTGCTTTCTCCAGCAAAGAATTGAATTGGCACAACTTATAATAAACTACAAGATACAGAGAAGATTGAACTAATTTACCGAAAGTTGTTTTTCCTACTATTTTTCTCCTTAGTTCAGTTCTATCTTCATCTATGCAATTATCGAAGTTAAGCACAATACCTAGCTACTATGACTCGAGGATGTGATAGATTACCAATCTACACTTGAGTTTCTTTCGGAATTCACTAGGGAATTCTTTCCCTCTGGCATGCCCCATACATTTTTTACAGTGCCTATAGGTTAAGTTAAGGGGTACCGGGCAGTTGGCAAATTCCTGATTGCAGCCGAACGAAGTAACGATGTTGACATTATCGAAACCATATTATCTAGATCATGATCGGCGATTTACAAAATTTTAATCTGCGAGGCTTAAAGAGGTTAAGTGGAGAGTGCTGGGAGTAATGCATTGCAAAAATGCATTTTCTGTTTTTTCATGTTTAAATTACAGAAAACCAAAAATGCAAATTCAAACATGATCCCTAGAGATTTTTCCAAGCGTATTTTTTTCAACTCAACGTTTTTTGAATCTCAGAATCTGGAATTTGCAATTTTGCATATACCACTCTATGGCGGCAAAGCTGCGTATGGAGAATAGTAATGGAAAAAATTTAGAAATCTTGTCAAAAATTCATTCTCGCCAAACCCAGTATCCAAATCCAAAGTGCCAGGTACCCATTAATGAGCTGCCTTAATGCATCAGTATGGTTTATAGTCATTCCATTAAAATTTTAATTGTTATTACAAATGCCAAGTTGCCTAATCATGCGTCTTAGGCATAAAATCCAAAATCAGTGTTAAAAACTAACGGCAAGCCGTAACAGAAACCTCGCCCTAGAAGGGCTACCCTGCCCTGCACACAGCCTTACCGGAAATAAACTCTGAAAGAAATTGTTTAAGCCGTCGCGGTGTAAATGGTAAAGTTAAAAAATTGGCCTTCGGGAGACTTCTCCGGTGTACAAGAAATGAGTAATTTCTTTCTGGAAATAAACTCGTTTTTAATAAATTAGGTAAGTCATAACATCTTTAGAGATGTCAAGCAAGGTAACTTAATGGTGTATGAAATATAATTTTCTTGGTATTAAATAAACAAATCCATTAAGACTGTTGTCGTCACCTCACTCTACTTTTATGTTCTATCCCTGCCATCATTTCTGCCAATCTATAACTCAAATCAAGAAAACAATATTCAGAAAGGAACCCGCAGGTTGCTACGTGTAGCAAAAATAAGTTAAAGTTGAAGTTGTTAAATAATTAATGCGTTCGAGAGCTATCAACAGATGGACGGACGTACGGACAGAATGTGGGATTCTATAAACTCTACTAGGGCGTGCTAAAACGAGAGGAAAAGTTCATAAAAGTACTTTGTTTGCTTTCTCGGTGTACAATTTCCCTTGATTATTTGCTCATTATTCTATTCGCTGCTGTTTCAATTGACAATATTTTCCAGTTCAGTCCTGAATCGGCAAGACTATAAACAATCCTATTACATTTGAGTAGTATTTAAGCACCTAGAGTACACCTAAACCAATATCTATTAGAACATGTTTTTGCTCTTCTCTAATAAAAATCTGCACAAAAACATAGTAAACAACATATTGTTTTTATTGGATATATATCTAGTTGTTGCTTTTCTTTGAAAGAGACCGATCTCGGTACTATATAGTTACTGTTAGGAGTATTTACTTTGACCTTGTTTTTGCGACTTTTTCTGGCTAGCTCACATGCAGTCAGCCAGTCAGGTCCAATGCCAATTCTAGCTAAAAAATGCCTAAGTATCCTCCCTGGGTGGCTCTTTGGATGGAACAATCAAGTCGTCATTCATGGACCTGTGGGCGTTCATGAAACTTTTCCTTTACTTATCTTCGAATGAGTTGTTTCCGTCCACCTGTTAGAGTATATGACATACGAGCTGAACGTACTTGTAGATCTTCAATCTCATCGAAGCGACATGTTTCTTCCATTTCTCATTTGGCAACTGAAGGGTGCCTCTCTCTTTCAGCGCCTACCCTGACATTTTCTTTTCTCTTGGGTAACTCCAATAAAAACTTTTCTTTGAAACTCTGTAAGTTAAGACCACAGCATTTCATTTTAAGTTGCACGTGCTCAGTACCTGCCTTGGTGTTTGCAATTTAGGACTTCAAACTTTAACACGAAATGTAAGCATGCATTTATATCAATTGATTGTTATCTGATACGCTCGCTGTTTTTACAAAGAAAATTGTTACGTATACTACCTGATTATAATTTCAATTTTTGATTGCTTTTCGGTTTTATTGAACTGTAACTGCGCAGCAACTTATTACGTTGTTTCGGGCGTCTAATAGGTAACTTATAATAAATACATCTTCGTCTTTGTCATATTAACTTTCATGTGTTTTCTCTGTGGGGGTTAAAAGCATAAAGTGTTTTGACAGATACTTTGAGCGCTTTCATAAATGCCTATGTTTATAACGCAGTATTCGTATTTGCTCTGCATGCATTCATGCTCAAAGTTGATGACATTTTACCCTATTGACATTAGGGACCTTCAAACATATCATACGATAAATCTTAAATGTAAACAGGTACTCTAGTAAGAAGTAATCCACCTTGTCATTTTCATTAAAAATGCTTATAATAGTATTCTAGAAGAAGACTGTAGATCTTTGTACCAAATATCAATAACAAACAGCCTGTTATGCACAAATAGCATATATTTGTACAGATAATATCTGTATTTTCTCTATTGTCAAAATATTGCGATAATCAGAGGACCACAGTCGAGTGTTGTAGAGTAAAACTGAAAATCAAGATCGGTTAGGCCTTAGAAAAAAGTGACATTCGAAAGTCTGTTTAAGTGCAAAATATTCTGGTACCTATCTCAGATTGTGCTAATTAATACTTGCCAATAAGTGGACGGTCTTAAATACAATGCTATTTTTCACAGATTTTATTTTTGTGCGATGCAATGTGACTAATTTTCAGTTTTATCGAAACAGAAGTTGGAAATTAGAAATCCGAAATTAGGGAAAGAATTCCCTAGGTTTATTTCCCTTTGTTTCATAATAATGGAGCGAGGAGCCAAAGAAAAGCACTATTGAAATTGACCCCTGGTAATTAATTATGTGTTTCTACCGCATACCGTTGCATTGTGTTGTGTTGTAGGTTAGTGTATTTTCTCTTGAATAGTTTCTTTCCAGAATCTACATTGTATATAGTAGTTATATATCGGCTATATTATATCAAATGTGGAAGTGAACCAAGTTATAAATGTTTTAATTCGAAGGAAGAAAAGATAGGTCCATGCATTTTTCTGAAGAAGGGGAAGACATTTAAGAGAGATACAAAGGAATTCTGGATTAGAGGAGGACAATCTTTATTGCGATATTGCGAATCTGCTCGGACGATCGTGGATCCAATATATCTTTACTGCGCATCAACTGACCTCAATAAAATAACGCTACAGAAAAGAGGATCCTCTCTCTCTAGTTGTAGTGTTTATTAGGGCTAAAAAAACAGACATAAAACATAATGTAATATGTGCTAATATTATATAGGTATGTCCAAGAAAGGTTCGTCTATAAATCTATTCCTATAATATTATTATACATCCCCACCGACACTAAAAGTGATAGTCTCCTTCAACTTGAAAGGACAAGATATTATTGTGTTACGCATCTATCCATAATCCATCGTTTCAGAAATATAGTATATGAAATAGGAAGGAATGTTTAATGATAATAAATGTTGTATAGGTGAGTATATCAGTAAAAATGTCCGTTTGTGTGTATCTGTCCATCTGGGTAGTCGTTTTGACTGGAGTTAAATCCTCGGCCATATATTATAGTTAGATTCGCAATCCTTTATGTGCGAGATTGAGTCGACGTCTAATTCCACAACCGAGGAGCAGTTCAGTAAAATCAACGAGCGTAGCCCAAACTGACCACTTAGACTAGATTTCATGGAAGCTTGAATTGCATTTACGTTACGGCAGAATGCCTCTTTTCCCCATTTTGTTTCTCTCCTTTCCAGATCTCCTGCTAACACTATTTGAGGAAGACTAACAAAGCCACCCAGGCAGGCACTACATGTTGCATCCCTTTCGCAAAGATATCCCGCTTTGCCCAGCTTAACTCTTACAAAATACTGGGCAAAGAAAAATATAGGCAAGTGGAAGCGAGAGAGCTAGAGGAGAGCAGATGCGAGGTGGCTTAATGTGTACTGGCTACCATTATTACCAACTAGTTAAAACTAGTACAATAATCTATAGGTATAGTCTAGTCAATGATTTGGATGAATGGCGCATGCTGTAGAAATCACTTGCTCCCTGGGACACGAACAAGATTTAAACGGATTTATTCCTTCCCTTTCGTGACGCTACTGAATCTATGGTCTGTCAGACTTAAGGAGATCAGAACCAATCTAAGGATTCCGATTGACGCATTCTGTCTGACTAAACTGGAAAACCTAGATTGATGCTTAGCAAAAGTATTTGTAGCAATCCAAGGGCACTTGAACGGATACTTAATACACTCTATACTAAATAAACTTTTACTTATGAACAGAAACATATGAGCTTATGTCTACATTATTACAACTATTTATTGATTTTCAAATACAAAATAAGTGAGAGATACTACTACAACATAAATAGAATCAAAATACCTTTTGTTCTGTTGCTCAAATTATACAGAAACTACTCCTACTCAATTTAGGAATAATATAATGTGAATTTAATGCTACGTTAACGTGCCGTAATAATGACGATTAATAGTCCCAAGCTTACAATTAAGATTTATTCTTTAGACAAGACACAGTCAGTATGTCTGATAGGGAAGTGGATTCAGGTCATGGAAATCATTCTCTCACAATGAGAGAAAACATGCTCCGGCAATTTATAGATACATGATGTTATTTAACAATTTTCATTGTATGTTTTTTAGGCAAGATTCTGAGAAGTTCAATGTACTTTTTGTTATCATATGAAGAGAGTTGTAATTCCTGATTTTCTAAATCCTAATTTCATTTCACTCCTTTCAAGCAGAGTAACTGTTAAAATAGTCTATGAATATATATAATTGTTACGGGGAAATCAAGAGCATAGTGAAATTGGTCTCAATGGATCAAGAGTGTTTTGAACCAGACATTAAAGGAGGTTCATTGTAGATGCACCCACAGTTCCCGTTCAACAGAGCTAAACGGTTTATTAAAGTGTTCTTCCCTGTGGAAAATGTTCTCCTTCATTTCCGTACTTCCGGGAAGCCGAATAAATGGATAGTTTCATTTCTATTGGATTCTAGCTACATGTGAAGACGATCCTGCTTTTCGACATCAATAAGCATTCTACTGTATAACTGGATTCATGACTTTATTAGCAAAATGTGCTACATATGAATTCACTCTCTTTATAGTTTGTTCTATCTCTATCCTACATGTATAAGAGAAGTAATAATACATTGGTAGCCTCCCACTCACTCAAGGAACTTATCCTATTAGAAATACAGCTTCCGCATACAAAGTAGAAATTCTTTTCCGAAAATCTGAGACGAGGTTATTGGGCTGCAGCTCATGTATTCTATTGGGACAAAAATGTTAAATAATGCGGAATAAACGATACTTTACGATGGGAAATATTTTATAGCTTTTGTACCGATACATTATTGTCCGTTCCACAGATATCTACTGAATTCCATCAAGAGATGAATATAAATTATGCTATTACTTCTTTCTTTCTTCCTGTCTTGTTACTGCATTACCTCAACCTCCTCCTTACAGTTGATCATAACCCGAATATTTCATGTGCCATAACTTTCTTTTCCTTGTAGGTGTGTGTGGTACATGGTGGTGGTGTATACCTAATACAAGACAAGAGTCGCCCAACGCTATCATCTACTACATTATTCATTCCCTTTTTCTCTCTACTTTCTTTTTCCCTATAAACTTTTACGGTTCTCCCATACACTCCATCTGGGGACTTACTGTATTTTTGGAAATATAGAATTTTTCCAGCCATATTTACGTTTTCCCAAAACAGTTATTCAAAAATCTCTGTACTGAATATATTTATTCAGCAATTAACTTCCACCTTGTGTCTACTGCGTGGCATCAGATGATGTCCCTACAGAATAAAGAAAATATGATCAGAGAGATAAATATTTGAAGCATAATACTTTATAAAAATATTTTTATATGAGTTTTCTGCCATATTTTGCCATTGCGTTTCAATATTGATAGTGCTTTCTCTGTATTACCTACTAATACAGTATCCAATGCATGCTATGTTCTAGCGTTAAATTGTTTTCCCAGCAGCATATAGGTAGGTAGTATTAGTATATACTACCCCGAAAAGCTGCATCGACCGTTTACTCCATTTCTTGGTATTAAAGCAGACATATTGGCAAAACGTTCACTGAGTCGAGAAATGCCATAGGAGTTGGAGTTTAATGCACGTGCTCACTTTAATGTGTTGACTCAGCTGAATAAATTGGATATCTGAAAAATGTATGAGACGACAGGGATCAGTCTCTGAGTGACCTGCTACAGAATAGCGTTATGCAATGTCTAGTACTTTGTTACGTTATACAATATCTATATAGTACTCTTCTATATACAGTCACAACACATCACATCTACAGATATGCTTAGAAACTATGTATTTCAAGTCAGCATATTAGGCAGAAGTACCACTAAATACCCAAAAGTCAACTCAATGAAATACAAGGGTTAAATAAAATTTGTTTGCACAGGAGAAAATACGGCTTCAACAATTCTTATCCAAATAGACATCTTTAAAAAGCTATCAGTTAATAGACCACAATGATTGGCAAGAAAACGATTGATGAAACACGTAGTAATTATTGCAATTGACGAAAAAATGAAAATTGCAAAATTTATCTGTTAGTGCATATAATATTACCAGTTGAGAGTAGAAAATTATCTTTAGAATCGATTTGCGTCATTTAGATTTGAAAATAAGTTATTCATGATATTGTCAGATGGTATTTCTTTCATTTTCGTTTAAAACGTCATTAAATTGAGATAGTATAATGGAAAATGATTTCTCTAAGGAATTTACAGTCCACGTGGACAATCTACCTCATGGGGGTTACTTGACATCTCAAAAGAATTGTATTGTTTGCTAACACAACTACAACTATACAAATTCTATACCATAGGATATGTAGAATAAACATCTAAATGTAAAATAGCTAACGGTTATTGAGCTGTTTGTTTACGCACAATGTCATTTGATAGTGTGATAGTATGTGTAAGTGTACGAAGTAAAATGCATTGGCATTTGCAGTAGTTTAGCTCGTGTGAGTACAAGATAGTTATCCCTAGACGGAATGGCACATCACAGAGACTACAGATTGTACTCAATATGTCAACATTAGGTGTCACAAAATAGTTGCAGATGTTCTTGGAATTACTCGATCATTAATCCATTAAAGATTTAACAAGCGATTTCCTCATTGTACTAGGTACATTGACCTGACCTGTCATTCACTTAAAAAGAAGTTAATGCTTCAGCCGTTACTGAAAGCTATTTGTAATACTCTATAGTCTGAATTTAAGCCGGACTGATGTGAACTAATTCTTTACCATCTTTACCTAGGCCAAAGTGGCTCACAGAGAAGCAAAAGGTGAATTGTAAGTCTCGCTAGCCAATTCCATGAAAAAAACATTGTGGATAGTATGGAACGTGACTATTGTAACCTTCTATGTCTATATCTGTTACTACTCTATATAGTCAAGGTATGTGGTCTATATATTATACAACTCCAAGAGAAATTATATAACAACAAAAATATTTAGCTTCCAAACCTTAACAATGAGGAATGGAAAAAGAAATTCTTACGCAGCTGTATAACTTATAATTGCATTCATTCAGAAAAAGAGTTGAAGGCAAATATTTTGACAGTTACAATCTAGACTGGGAATATATAGAAATTAAGTCTGATATGGTTTGGTACATTGACATGTTGGCTAAGAAGGGAAGACGATTTCCAGAAGAATTTCTTCGCCTTTGCTAAAGCCAGGCCAGAAAAAACTGGGCCAACTCTTCGTATTTAATAAACAAAAATACAAAGCACGTACGGTAGGATTGACATCGTGCGCCTGCTTTCTTGCAGGTAGGTTGATAAAAATGGCAAATATTTGCATTTCCTTCAGTACATGTACAAAAACATCCTATAAGCCTTTCGATCTTTCTATCCTCACATTCCTCACAGTGGCACTGGAAAATACTTAATGCACGGGCGATATATACACATAGCATACTGTAGTACCTATAGTAAGTACATGCAATAGTTTATAACTTTGAAATTTTTTCATGTTTCGTTTACTGTCTGGCACTAGAACCTTCCATGGATGTCTATAATGATAAAATAATATAGTTTATTACACAATGGACTCTGAAAAAACCCTTAGTCCTTTTGAAGTAATTAAATACAATGAGTTAACATTTAGTCCTAATAGAATACATGAGCTGTAGCCCAACAAGTAGATTAATTTAAAAATTATTGTTTTATGGTTGTCCTTTATAAAATATTTTGGTTGAAATGTTTAGTTTTCTGTTATGTATGTTATTATCGTTCTTATCATTGAATCTTTGATTGGCAAAGCCCTAAAGTGTTTTGGGGCAGTGACAATCAAGTCTGTATCTCTATATAATAGAGTGTGCATAATAGTCTGTAAGGTTCACATAAATGGATAGTCACATTGTATAATTAATTAATCATGGGAAGAAAGTGTTATGATACACGTATCTGGTAAAAGTTGTTTTATGTGTTGAAATGAAGTTCCAGTATGGTGTTAGCATAATAATGTGTGGTGTACATTGTACATCTCTGTTTTATGTTTCCTGACAGTGCTCAGACATGTAGCAAGTTTCACGTAGGATGATATTAAACAGGAAATCAAAGCAGCGATTACTAGAAAGTAAAAGGGTCATAGGCATGAAGAGGGAGGAAACCACAGAGGATGATATCATGGCTATAGTAAAGTGAAAAGCGCTGAAATTTTTCATTTGTAGATGGGAAGATAAAAATATCAACGTATTTCCCTTCTCAAGCCGAGTCACATAACATTCGGATGTGAATAAGGATGTAGGTAATCTGTAAGGGGATGCTATGTGACGTGATGAAGTCCTATTTAAATCTCTGCAGTGTAAATCCTACAAACATTGGACAAAATGCAGGACTTTGATATTATTGTAGTCCGTCTTGGGTACATTGTGATGTGAGTTGGAATGCGAGAGCAGAAGACATTCATAGTGCTATGAATAAAAGCTGAATGCGTTCTATTTGGGGCAAACATCAACTTTGTATGTAAATGCGCTGTTACTCTTAATCAAAGCTCACTCACACTTTCTTCTACTTATGTTACGTCTAGTAGTGTGTACTATAGTCCATGCTTATGTATATTGTGCCTTGATGTCCTAGATATGCATACAAATCCTAAAGAAAATAAAGAGAAGAAAAATTCTTTGACTGTTTTCTGCAAAGTGCACTACATTACATTACTCTCTGTATGTCCCTACTTTTACTATTTCTATCTCCTAATATTTTATTTTACCACCATTGCATTGCAGGAGTCAAAAATAGCTTTATATATATTCCATATATACCACCTTATAAAGATATTAGCTGTACTGTAATACAAAATGTAGGAGTGGAAAATAGAGGACAAAAGGACACAACGGTATTTCGTTTCTGTAAGTAAGAGATAAGTTGATGGAGCCTGCAGTTGGTTGGTTAGCGTTGACACTCTAAGTACATTAACTTATTTTCTCCTCTTTCTTTGAATAAAGTTATTCTTTTCTCAGAAGACTCTTTAGATCCTTCGCTTTCCTTTCAACAACTCCTTCTGTTTCATCTTCAGTTTCTTTACAATTCATCAGCTTTGAATACAATAATATGTTCATGTTCCCTTACATTTTTGAGAAATGACAATAATATAACTATCTAGTTTCAGACCCAATAACAGCAAAGGATATCAATGATACGGAACTTTTCGTTCTTCTTTCTATATCGTTTTAAAAAATATATTCACAAATCTCAGAAATGTGCAGATTCTCTTCAAATAAGTAAAATGCAATACAATACATTGGACAAATAATTTTTATTTTACTAGTTTCTTTTCCAATTTTCATTACTTATGAGAAATATAATGTTTCATAGAGACCAAATTACACAGCAGATAAACTTATTTGTACATATAGGAGGACAATGTGAGTGACAAGTTTTTCAAAAGTTTGCGAAACTTAACTTTTCATTTAAAACCAAACAATTAGCATCAGCAAACTTATTATTAAGGTATATGTTGCACGTAAGAATTGCTTTAACAAAACCGTATCATATGATACATGACTACTATCCATGATAGAATAATTTAGTTCAAAATTACCTTTATGACATTTCATTTTTCAAAAAAAGAATCCACTTAGCACACCTGCTATGTTGTCCCCGTGCAAACAATTTGCTTAAGCACACAGCAGATGCTATTAACGTCATTTTGTCAGTTTGGGATAAAAGAAACAAGAAATAATGTTTCATACATTCACGTTAGGCTTTCTTTTCGTAAATACCATGAGACATTTTCCCTAGGACTTTCCCCGCTACCACTTACAGAACGGCTTTCTGTGCAAATGTGACTTGAGAGCTGGTTAACACTCTTTGTGGCATCTGAAAATAAGAAAGGTGGACCATTACATTACTACTTTGCTCATGTGTACACTACAGATACACACATTACTTACATAAATTGAATAAAACGTTTACGTATTGTAGCAATGGAACATTGACGTATACGCACATTCATTAATTGGATCTGTCGAGGCATTATCAAAAATATTATTCATAAGTTACCAAAACTCTTTGGGAGGCAAATCATGGAACAATAAATGTACTTACGGAAATGGTTATTAATGCGTACTAAAAGTACTATAAATATTTTTCTATTCCATTTCCACAGTTTAAAATATTGCTTGGACAAGTTTACGAAGGTTAACAATCAAAATAATTGCAAGGTAATGTGAATTTGACGATAATGGATGATACTGTTATTTTTTTGGGATCTGGAATGAGTCAGAGCAATATTAACGTAGTAGTTCGTGTTTTACGAGAAAGTCAACATAACATAACTCATAGTAATATTTATAATTTCCATAATTCCAGGAAATCGCTTTTGGCATTTAAAACGGGACAAGAACAGTGATTTATAGAGTAGTGAGCAATAATAATGTGAGATTCGTAGAATTGCGATATCGAATCATGTTTCATAGATTATAGATAATCAAACCATAATATTTGGACAGTAAGTAGGCAGTAGTTAGTAGTTGTTAACACATGTGGAATAAGCAGTTACTTCGGACCATAGCTACATACTTATTTTTATTTGTATAGTAATAGAAGTATGTGCAGGACAAAGTGATAGAGGGAAAGAGCGTGGAGTTAAGTTAGGAAAGAAACTGGCTGAGATCACAGACATTCATGACACAATCAGCTTGCTCTTCCCGACCAGAGGAGAGCGGAGTATATAGAAAGAACTCCGGAGTGCTCTTTCCCTTTTCTCTTGCCAGCGGAGCTTGGATACGTTGGCTGTTGATACGTTCTCGGTATATATTCTGAAGAATCTCAGTCACGACTTTCATTGTGCTCCCGACCGGAGTAGTCGACACAAGTCCAACTTTAGCGAAATCGAATCGATTTAGTTGCCGTGCAGGAGACGATCCTCGCATCAAAGTCACCATAAAGTTGCTCGCCCAACGATACCACAGCAGAAAATCCTGTAAATAATTGAGAGGGCACAACAGTAGATTCTTGTGTGGGGATTTCGGGAAGTAAATAATTTAGGTTTCTCATGGTGTGTGCTCCTGCCGAGTCTCCTGTCCATTTAGAGAAAACGGAAAGGGTAATAGAACTAACTGGTACTACCTCTTACTATTTACAACACAGCCAATAGTCAATCCATTGGATTGCAGTAAAAGTTGAAGAAATACATTTGATTTGACATTGACAAGCTAAGCAGAGAGCAAGGGGATATAAATAGTTAAACCACATAGAGGAAATCAAAGCCAAAAAGGAAAGCAAAATAAAAGCAAAGGAAAATTCACACGAATTGGCTTTTGTGCAAACGAAAGGGTAAATAAACGTGGCTGATGACTGCAGTATATAATCTGAATCAACTGACTCTATATTATATCGACAAGAAATACATAAAACCTCACAAAAACAATTTAATAACATTTTCCAGATAAGTAAGTGCACTGTTTTCATTGGTTTCTTATTCCATATCAATTGAGAAAATCTATTTTCACCTCCTTTGACTCTTAGAAGAACGGAACAGGAATTGAAACGAAGAAGTAAACACGATTTCATCAGAACTGTTGTATTAGAAGTCTACTTTGACTATTTTACTTCTTTGTTAATATTTGATAATAATAGCTGTACTCAGTCAAACTGGGCTATTCCATCAATTTTATTTGGCCCTGAAAAGATTGATTGGGTGGAAAAGGAAGGAAGAAAGTAGAAAATTGCTGCTGGAACTACGACTACGACTTCCCCTTTTCTCAGTTGGTTCAGTTCTGTCAGTATCCCATGTGTGTATCCTTATTCTGCCTGTGACAGACAGACACGGAAAAGGACATAAAATCAACTCCACCTGCCCAGTCTACACCAGTTTACAAGTTCTGCAACTGAAAATTACAGATTTCATTTTATGATACAGAAGAAATAGACGTCAAGTCCATTGTCTTAGCTTGGAGAGAGAAAGATAGGGAAAGGAGGAAAATCTGGGAGGACACTAGACAAGATCACAAAGAAGAAAAGCAAGTGCAATAACAGAAAGAAATAAAAAGCGCGTGGCAAGGGGGAAAAGAAGTAATCGGACACGAGAGCTAAATAACTTTTTTGTCTAATCCTTCATAATGGTGGCAGTGAAAATGTTGTGGGTTCTCTGGAAGAGCTTCTCTACTAACTTTTCTTTCTCTAATGGGAAAAATGGGAGCGGGAGTAGCAGCAGTGCGACTGGTAAGTTTCCATTTTATATCTAATAATAAGAATAAAGAAATTCTATTGGAAATTCAGTCAAGTCAACAGCCGACACAAGCACAACTCTCCTTCTTCCTCACAGTTGACAGTCACAGTAAACTTTAAGGAAAAAGTTAGCAGAAGGGAAAGTCTCGTAAAAATACGAATTGTTTCGCATGGATGAGCCAAATGTACTACTGTTGTAGCTCTATGCCTTAGCTTGGCATGGATTGGCGAGCTTTGAGTATCTTCTTTTCTTTCTGCCACATTTTTGCAAAAAAAGGGCTAACTCTTAACTCAGTAGTTGTTGTGACGGAAAATTCTGTAAGTAAATAGTCGTATATCGCACATATATAAGTCTTCTTTACTAATCCTGTAACATAGATATGCACAGAATTTCTGGCTCAGTACGAGAAAACAGTTGCTATTGATATGCAAGGCTTGAAGGAACTCTTCCGTGGAGAAGAAGAAGAGTCTCTGTCTCTGGATAAAGAACTGATCTGCCAAGGGAAATATTAGATAACATATCCCACTGCAGCACTTAGTTGGCAGATTCTACTAGATAAAAGATATTGAACTTGGTCATTGCATTGCATTGCTTCCTTTTATGCAATTTTCTCGTGGGGAGATTGCATTAAGGCTTTGTTTACTGCCGACGAGACGTAAGGAGACGCAACGTACATCAACTTTCCTTACACCACTAACCTATTCCATTTTATTATGCCACATACATTCATAAATTGCCAGTTTAATCCGAATCCCGGGTTGAACTAACCTAACCCTTACAGCATTCTGTTGTCTGTCGAAACTCCCAGTCTAGACCGTTCGTTTTCCTCATTATACTATGCTCTTCTTATCTGCATCTGACAGTAATTTTCTATATCTATCATATAGTACGTATGCTTTTCCTTCATTAGCTATGATATTTAAGAGACTAAGGGGTGGTCAGCCCCAGAATCCGTTTACTTGTGACATGATCAGATATTTTACAGTCTCTGTAACACAATTTATTCGACCAATAAGTAAAATAAATGAATCGTAAACATTATAACTACCTATACTGCACTATACTAAAACTATATACTCTTTATAGTATCATAAGTAGTCTCATATATCGTGTCATGGGCTATTATGCGCTTATCTTTTTATTGCTGTTGGAACTATAGAAGAAACTGGATTTTACATGTAGCTTACTAATCTTTATGCATCATCTTATTGGATTACGTAGAGATAGCTGGGTATAAACACTAAAGAAATGCTTGTTTCAGTATAGGGCATGGAATTTTACGAGTTTCGATGTAATGAGTAGCCAGACGAGGGAATTAAACTCTGAACTACGCGAATATATTGTATATCTAATGATGTGACTATCTATTCCCTCCAGGAGGCAGTGATCGGAGGGTTCGTTACAACCGACTGAGACCACAGAGCAAAAGCCAATCACATCCCGCAGCCCTCAGCTCCAATTGCTCCTCGAGTGACAAAAATAGCAACAACCCTGGGATCAGCACATCCATTTCCTACGACAACAATGGAAACAAAACGAACTCCTGGAAATATGAATTTGATAATTCTGATAGTGAGTACGAAGATGACGATAATGCTTCGAGAAATCGGGCAACGAGCGCTGACGAATCGTCCGATTTCGGTAAGTATTATCTCTTTATTCCTATTGGTGATATAGCTTACTATAGATATCATCTCCCAATCTAGCTTTCAGTTTCCCGACTGCGAGACTAGGATATTCTTTTTATTCTTTAACACATTTATGTGTAGGCACTTCTTATTCCTCTATCTGTTCCCCTGCCATGACATGCAGGTGACTTTAGTCGTCTTGAAAATGTGGAAATATTGATATGGCGAATGAATTCAGTATCTATCTACTATAGATATGTATATGTGTAAGAAGAGATAAGTAGGCTGAGGCTGAAAAAGTCTTAAAAGATCAAAGCCACCAAGGTGCAAAGTTTTCCTTCCTTGTCGGAAAGAAAGTCGGAAAAGACGATCCATCTAACACCTTCTCTTCCCCGCTCCTTTTGACTTAGATAGTTTTACCTTGGCGGGAGCTCTGCTAAAATATTTTACGTTCTCATCAGAAAAGTTGAGTCGAGTATAGCCACGACGGAAAGTTGCTTTACTCGTTAGTGTGCACTTTATGCAATGAAATGACGTTACACTTTACCTTAGTTCCTCAATGTAATATTCCCTTTCTTTTTCTAGTTTTCCTACTGCCCGGCACTTTGATACTAGTTTTATAAAATTCTCCAGCGAAATAATTCTACCATGTAAGGCATACAGTCACTCTATATTACTTTACATCACATCACGCCTAACATGGGCTCACAAAGAATCCGTTTCAGTCTCATGTATGAACTAGTTCGAAAAATACCATTAACATGGCATGCACCTTATCGTGTCACATCACACCTACTGTACTCTCCTATCGCATCACTTTACTTCACATCCTGTATGTCACTGTTCCAAATTCGAACAAAGTCTTCGGATGTAAGTGCTCTTCTTTTAAAGTCTCCTCTACTGAAACCCACTCACATCACCGTGTGATGGGCACATAAATTTAGATCTTCAAAGACATTTTTTTTTTCTCAAAAGAATTTTCCTACCTTGGATTTATATCCACGCAGGACTTTTTTTTCCTTTTTGCCCTTTTACTTAATATAGTAAATGCTAATGAATTCCTTTTTTCGTCCTACACTCCCACAAACCTTCTGTAATTTTCTTTGTGCCTCATGTAAATGCTGTGTGATCATCTATTTCTTGAGACTCCTTTTCAGCTAGGCCTTTATTATTGACTAAGACAAGATCTAAGAACAAAATTACATATTTTTTCACAAAACATGACCTATTCGCATATTAAAGGTCATATCTTATTTGAGTACTCATCTTTTCCTCATTAGTAACTTACGATTAACTAAGTCACACAAAACGTGTGTTTGATGCAACATTTGTTGCTCAACTTATTTTTCATTGCACAGGGATATAGATATAAGAGATAGATGCTAGATTGTTTTCATCACATAATATTATGTAGTATTAAAAGTATTAGCATATAATAATATGTAAGCAGAGTCATTAAAATTATTTAATATTAGTATTGAACCAACTTAGTTCACTATAATTTTTCCGATACAAAATACAATGCGATTAGAGAAGTTACGAAGAAAACTGACTAGCATGCGTATTTATATAAGCTATAATGTATGCTTTCAACAAAATCGAATTTTGACAATGACTTGACAATTGGCAAAGCTAATCTTGCTCATGGAAATTGCAAGTACGGTTTTACGGTCATTAATTTTCTACTCTTGACATAATGGAACCTGTACTAACCCTATCACATATGTAAGTGTTTTATTGAGTACAGGCACATAAATAGAACAGAGCATGATTCAATATAATGCAATGTAGGACAGAATGTACTGGGTATATACTGTGTTATTGCTGGTCGATGTAATTATCGTTATATGGTGAGGTCTGCCGTCATCGAATTACCTATTGAATGATGTTGATACGCTTGGAAGAATTATTATGCTAGTAGGAAAGCGCCATAATCGCCACCTTGCTTGTGAAACTATATTCATTCTGAGAATATTATATAGTGCGCAAGGGACTGCATGTTAAGGCTAAGAACCTGGATAATTTAATGCTTATTTTTACCTTGTAGTTGAAGGTCAAATTCTAGCTTCCCAGACACTTAGGTATAATATAATATAATAATCCACCTATTCCGACACAAAAAGAAACATTAAGTATATGCTATTCCTCTGAGCAAATAAACGCAGACAGGGACCACATAGAGAATTTCTTGCTTTTCTGCAAATAGATGTAATATTGTAATATAGTAGATATTTAAGAGTGAAATTTTTATTAGTAGTGTAGTAGACACGGAGCATTAATATATTAATAGGAAAGAATAAAACATTTCACATACTTTGGAGAAAGCAAATTGGAAGGAGAGAGAACATGACTATAATAAATATTGCACAATGGAAAAGTAAGGGCTGGCACAGTGTCGTGATGTAACTGATGAATAAATAACAGAGACAACACATATTACTACGAAGTAGTGTAGTATATCTAAGATACTGTAATGTCCCAGAGTAGTCAGAGTCGTTTGGCTACATCCCATCACAGTTTTCACTTTGCATACACATTTCCTTGAAATTAACTCACTCAAGTGTACACTAGGTGTTTTCGCAATATGCTGCATAGGTATGCGCAGCACTTTGACTTGTGACTTACTAATAAATATGCAAATATGAAATGCATGCCTTGTGTATTGGTGCAAAACCGACACTACCGTTGTGTGTCTGTGGGAAAAACAGAGCTCTTACAGTTTAAAGCATTGTGTATGCCACAATAGAAGCCATATTATAATCATGCAGTCTGCAGCTGGGTGAACAATTGGTTGCAGACTCCACTGAGAACTAATACAGAAAATTATAGTAGGCAGCTGAATAGAACGGACGGGGCTGCTGGATGCAAACAATCATGTTTTGTAAAATTCTACTACGGAACAAGCCTAACGAGCCCATAGAGACTAATAAATAACTTACACTACCTTTCTTTCACTACACAGCACAGACACCACTCTAGCCGAGATGCATTGAAATGTAAATGAACGGCACTGGAAGTATGGTAGCAAACTTATTTTTCCGCTTGTTTTATCTATACTTAGAATACATGAAGAGATAATGTAGGTTAGTCCTAAAGCTTTGACTTTCCTTCCCTAGATTTTCATTTTCACAACATTAAAAAACCAAAAGTTTCACTTGGGGTTAGTTTGGTGTGGGAAAAGAGAAAGTACAATGTTGAGCATTGGACGGCTCTTAGTGTAGATAAAAATTCTGAATAATATTAGTTAAGCCAAATTGGAATAGGTGTCAAGATTGCCTTACCATGTATTATACTAGTGTAATCTAATATTCCTAGCACTACAGAGTAAATTGTGATGAGAGTAGAAAGGAGTTAGTTACAAGTTGAAAACAATCATTTATTTAGAATTAGACGCGGTTTAAGGTTTAATGTTCCTAATGGCCGCTGCGTAGAATTTTAGTAAACGAAAGAGATGGAGAATTGATATGAATTATTAATACATCCCCGTTATGTTCTTTTGCTTCTCTTAAACCAAAGGATCATCATTTATTAACGAAGGGTTTTGACGGTTGAAAGTGGAGAAGAGTGTTGATGTTGGCTCTTAACTTAATTCAAATTGAATAATAGAATAGAATAACTGTTTAGTTAGTTTCCGCTTTCCTTTGATTCGATTCTGTGTCAACACACCATGACTAAACAAAGATTGTTTAAATTAACAACTTTCCTTTGATGGAGCACGGAGGTAGTCTTTTCCTGCTTTCACCTTTCACGCTCACAATCTAAAAATAGAATCGGACAAGCGTGTTCTTTCGCTCTTGAATCCAATTGAGGAAGACGCGTGACAATATTGGGCGAACCTCTTCATCAAAAACCTTATTTGTGAAGAGATTTAATTCTTTGCTTCGTAAATAATGTTTGTACAGCTTGTCTCTACGAAATAGATAGCTCTATGAAAGGAGATCTTGTGTACTTTTGTGGTCACATAATCAAACCCACTGAATGATAGGTCCACTTATACCGATAACCAATTCTACTAAACTCCATTGAGTTTCCTCGAGTCTCGCTCTGTTTGAGGGCCAAGTACACATAAAATCTAATGTAGATAGTGTAAACAAACCAAACCGTCGTAAATTACGCTAAACTTCATTCTTAGAACAGTAACAATAGGCTTTCAGCTCAGCCCGTTTCAATTTCACGATCATGTTGCATCACACAAACCTCAAAGTAGCGAAATAAAAACGTAGTAATGAAAGATACGAGATGGACAATGTCCGCTTTCCGAGAATTTAGAAATACTATGGGTCAATACATTAAATTCAATGTAAAGACTCGAGCTTTTAAATCCTAATGCGACTATCTAATACTATGCTGTGTAATTATTAATATGCAATTGTGTCGCAACTTCGCCATACAAGTCTAGAATAAGGCAAAGTTTACTAATGTTTCATTTCGCAGCTGTACAAATAGTAAGTATACTTGATTGAATAACCTCAGGTTTCAAAGGTTGAGAAACTTGTTAGAAAACGATATTGATACGGTAGAAACAGACATGAAACTTGAAATTTTGGCATTGTTGTAACACTTCACAGATTCAAATTCGAAGGTTAGGTTACGTTGTCTCGTTTCTGTGTAACCTTTCTCCTCTGTGATAGTGTAAGAGTGACTTGTGTTATTTATGACACTATATCAGATCATATAGTAAATTATCAGTGATGATTACAAGAATTAATTATTATGTTTCTACATACTTTTACTACGTATTAGTTCCTAATTCAGTGGAATATTTTAGGCATAATATTAATTGAGGCTGATTTTATTTTAGTTCTTTTTAGTTTATATTTTATTTTATAATTAGTCTAGAAGAATGAAGAATCTGAGTACCATTTTACTGAAGGGTTTTCCTTGCTTCATGCTATTCATGCACAGAGTAGTAGAAGAGCTTCCTAACATAATTGAATTGTATTAAAATAGTGGAAGGATGTATTAGGTATCAAAGTTTAGATCCGGAGCTTTGACTACAAAACTACAAAAGAAGGGGGAAGATCACAAAAGGGTTACATTTCAGTAAAATAAATAAAGATTGAAAGGGAAAAGCAGCAATCACTTGAGTGAAAGTGTGAGAATGACAAGGACGCGGTTGAGATCAACCAAATTCTATTGACGCCAGAATATTATTGCAAATGTGTCGCGAGTTTGCATTGTAACCGTCTGTGTATACTCTAATACGTGACATGATACGACTCAAGAGAGGTATTTACTTCAGCAAACCACTGCTCCCAAACACCCAAAGGAATAAACAGGAAAACAGTTATTAAAAGGTTTCCATTGTAGGTTTGGGGTTTTACAGCCATTTTATTGCTGGATCGGTTACTTAAATGTTGTGTTTTGAAACTAACGAACGGTCGAAGTTTGACTAAACTTGACTCTGTGTGGGGTGAAGGTGGCAAGTGGTCTTGGTGGATAAAAAGGAATAAACTGGAAAACAGTTAGTAAAAGGTTTCCACTGTGGGTTTGGGGCTTTACGAACATATTATTGTTGGAGGGTTTACTTAAATGTGTTCTGAAACTAACGAACGGTCAAAGTTTGACTTGACACTATGGGGTGAAGGTAGCAAGTGTTATTGGTGGATAAAAAGGAATAAACAGGAAAACAGTTAGTAAAAGTTTTCCATTGTGGTTTTGGGGCTTTACGAACCTATATTTGTTGGAGGGTTTACTTAAATGTGTTCTGAAACAACGAACGGTCGACGTTTGACTTTTGACACCGTGTGTGTGGGGTGGTAAGTGGTCTTGGTGGATAACAATGTTGCAGTAAGTATCTGTGGGTGAAATTTTACTTTCTTCTTTAGGTCATGTCTAGTTTTTGCGAGCGTAATACTGGGACTTTATGTTACCCATCGCAAGGGGTAATCGCTAGCAAATATCGAGTTTTTACATCATTACGTCTGGTTACGAAAGGATTTTGGCAAATTGCAACTTTGCCACACAAATCGAGAATAAGGCCCTTCTGGTTGTTTCCTCAAAACTTTGACGAATACTAATATTATTTTACAATTCAAGATGAGCCTTTATAACTTTATTGGTTGCATAATAATGAAAATTACCTAGTAGGCAGTAAACAGTTAATTTTGCTTTTATATTACGATTTGCCATTTATTTATTATTCTCGACTGCAGTAATTACACTAAACGGTTTTCTTGGAAAGTTATGCAACAATGGGTTAATTGGCAAATATATGCCCTCACAGAAAAGTTTATCCATTTACAGAACTTTGTTTTTCATTGTAGGGAATTGCAAGAAAACAAGTATGTGTGATTACATAGAGCACTAGCTAGGTATTATACAATTCTATTTAAATCAGTAGTAGTAAAGTAACAGTAAAAAGTATATAGGTATCTTTGAATTCGGGATTGTGCCTTGTGATTTGTTCTTCATACATAGCATGCACGATAGACCTGTCTTCTGAGAATTGTTGTGGAACATTTGCAAGTATCGTTTGTGTGTTAGTGTCAGCTCAGGTTGCGCCCAATCTGTTTTCCGTAATTTGCACTAGACTCGTCGATTTTCTGTGTTTCCTTCGACTTTTTATTGTCATTTGCATTCGTATAGTTCCATAGGATTCCGTGGCTATTTGGTTCAGCTATCCAGATAGTAAACTCTCATGAAGTTTTCGTTATGGTTTGTCCTCGTCTTCGGTTCACTAATTAATTCCTAGTTCTCTAATTTCGTAGAACGTCAGTTGTTGACATTTATTTAACCTCGCCTTGTTTCTCGGCTAGAAACAAGTTGGAACAACCGTTACCATCGGTGGAATTCAAATGAGATACAACAGCCACACAGAAAAGATAAGTACCATTCGCTCAAAAGAAAGATACTATGCAGCGTGATTACGATCATGATCCCACTCACTTCTACATTCACTGCATCGGATGCGGATGTTCAGAGTGAAAACACACATGTGGCATAGTACACACGGGCGAGGAAGGATTTTCTCATTTTCAGCTTTAGCTGCAGCAAGGCTTAATTTGATTTTCTGTAGTATCCACTTTCAGGTTCAGCTCCTACTTGACTGTTTAATATTTATACACGACACCTTTTTATAGCCATTCTTGATTTTGTTACAGGTAATGCATCTTTTATAAGTAGAAGTGCGTATTAGCCACCTAGCATTAACTCGTGCGAGGTGCGACGTATCATCATCGTAGCGTTCATTTTGGCTTATAATCTAATGCACTTACCTTTAACCAGAGAGGGCTATCAGAAATCGTGAATTGAAAGCAGTTAATCAGCTTTTAATAACATGGCCTACTAACTATAAAACGAAACCACCAATCAGTGTGCTGATAATGATTGCCATGCTTAGCGACATCCTGGGTCCCCAAGGATGGTTTCATTTTTGACATCGTTTTCCACTATAACAAATCATTATGATAACCCCCCGAGGAATAAACATTTCTATTGATATACATTTTTGGTTCTCCTTTACATGCTACTCCTACATGCTTATCGATTGTCGCAAAATTAAATTGAATGAATAACCAAGACAAGCTTTACACATCTATTAATTGTCAATTTGTATAATATTATTAAAAATCTTTCCACCTTCACGTCTTTTTGTAGTAGTGTTGGAGTACTTCATTTGTATTCTTTTCCTTGCATTTGTACTCATGCAAATAGGTTGCTTTCAGTTTTAAATGTTATTAGTGTAAAGTGTATGACATGACATTGTCACAAAACGCCTCTGTCGCAGTTATCTTGATTGTATGCAGTAAATGCATGATAAATTAATTTTTCATACAGTTTAAATGAACGCAAGGAAAGTTTTTTATGTGTGTTATTAAAATTCTTAGAAAATCCTGGAATTTGCTGGCTGTAGGCAATGAAGTCTGTTAAAGGAAAGTAAGAAACTGGGTGTCAGTGTCAAAATGGAAGATTTAGTAATTACATAATTAAATTTTCGTGGAACTCTTTCTAGAAGTTGTCGGAGCGGATGAAAGAGTCTAAGTGTGAACACTTGGCATTTAGCATATTTTTATTTCGTTTATTTAATGGAATACATATTCATGTATTCAGTTCCCTCGTACGTAGACAAAAGAGTAAGGGCTAAGTATCCTATTGTGACTTTGTCTGTACTAGGAAGAAAATATGGAATCTTAGCAGTTAAATAAATAACGTGGCAGATTAGCGAAAGTGTAGGAGCCACTTTAATTTGTGATTTCTGTGCTGCTCATGCTGAAAGTCTCGGCCGAACTTCTTTGGCCTGGTTTATAGCTATAGGCACTTTTAAAATGTTTTCCTGTGGAGTTTGGTAAGTTGAAGAGAGTCAGAAGGAAGGGAAGATTAGAACAACAGATGCAGGGAAAGTAGTTTATGTGAAAGTTTGTCTGGTTTTAGCTCCTGTATCTGAAATATCTGCAGATCTCGACGGACCTTGCTCCCATCTAGGCAAAGAGAAAGTTTTTAAGCAAATAAATACAGAGAGTACTTAGTAATCCTCATGGAATTACTCAAAGAGCAATCAATAAAACAGAACAGCCTTAGTATTATCCTTAGATTTTATCTAAGTATTTTCCTTGAGCAACTTTCCTATTGCCTTGGCTGCTTTAGCGGCTTTTGAATGGACCTTTCCTTAGCCAACTATGAATTCTGCTGAGTTGATGTTTAAATAGTATCGTATTAGTATGAACTGTGATGCTCTTTCTTAGTCAGAAAACCTCTTCAAGTTAATACTCACCGTTTTACGCAAACATTATCAATTCTTAATGGGATACTAGCGAAAGATATAATGGACTCTGTAGAAATCTCCATCAGAGTTCCACTGCTATAGCTCCACTTTTACTTTTCCTAGCTAATATACATTTGGTTAACCTAACATTTAAGGGCTAGCGTACATAACATAACTACTATGTAAGGTATTTTTCTTTTCATGGGATACTTTGTAGTATACTTACTGAATGCTGACTTTGTTAACTGAATTTCAGATGACGAAGATGAGGGTCTAACATGTGATGTGTGTGACCGAGCCTTTCCAACGGCCAAAAGGTTAGCGGATCACCAACAGAAGAAGCGTCATTTCGGGTAAGATACTCTTTATTCATTTTGGCAAACTGAAAACTAAAAGCATTTCCCTTTTCTCCTCTTCCTCTCTCTCGTAACAATCCTATAGCACTTTCGTCCTACAGAACGTTCATATTTCACTTTAGGCTACTGGTACTGATCTATGCATTGTATATACTTGTCATTGTCTAGATTTCATTGTTATTGTCCGTAAGATAAAACTGGTCTGCCGAATGGGAATGTTTTGTTACATTATGCTCTGTGGCTCTGTGCTGGTGGAAATTCTTTGACTCTGGACCTCAGCTCTATTTTTCATTATTTCCCCCTTTGACTTTTCTTATTTTCTCTTCGAATTTTATTTTTATTGCTGAATCTTATTTTTTGTTCATTTTCTATAAT
The DNA here is from genome assembly GCA_009936455.2 of Tomocerus minor. NCBI lineage: Eukaryota > Metazoa > Arthropoda > Collembola > Entomobryomorpha > Tomoceridae > Tomocerus > Tomocerus minor. The sequence goes on from JAAAYG020004549.1 coordinate 50,223, forward strand.
TTTATTCTAGTTTTCCCTTCATGTTTCCATTATTTGCCTCTTAATTTTCTAATTTTTCACGTTCTCTCTCATTTTCCTGATTCATATAACATTTCGTTCAAGAATTCTCCAATTTTCCACCAGCAATGCTGTTACTGCTGTGTGTATTTATTTGGTTTTGTCTAGCGACGCCATGCCACTTCATCCGTAGACAAACACAGTTCAAGTTCATTGTTTGTGAAGCAAGAAATTAGTTTTCTTAGATCTTGAGTCCTATTCTATAGCCTTGCTCTCTCTTTCATTACGCATCTAAAAACTCAAGTCAAGACACTTTCTTTTGTCAATCAATTACACTGTATTACACTCCTTACTTAAGGCCAGGGATCGGCTCATTTGTTTTTATCTTTTCTCTCCCTGTGCATTTCCTTAGTTTGGGCCGTAAGTATGAGGACTAAGGACGTACTCCACGGAAAACTTCCTTGAGCCTTTCCTCTTCACAAGAGCATTTTAATATTAAGAATTCCTTGTCCTTGAATCCATCACACGAACCTTAAATGCAATTTTGTTAACTATGCTCCACCTAGGAAAATTCTAATCTTCAGACTTGTAATAATAAAAGGGTATAGTGTCATATAATAATATTTGTAACAGTAGGCGGAGAAAACCTCTTGTGGTTTAATTATTAGAGAAGGAGAAGTATTCTTGGGCTTAGTTTGACTTATGAAAATCCCAGCAACAAAAGTCAACGTAGGTAAGGTTAGGTTAAGCAGGGCTATAATAATGTTACATCACTATTAAGGACAGAATGGGATTGCTAAAAGAGATGCCGGCTTTCGTTTTGGCACCACTTTAGCTAGAACTAACTGCATTGGAAGGCGAGCATTAGCATAACATTAAGTAAATTGAAGTTGAAGGGCAAGGATAGAAATTCCCTGGCTGTTGACGTCCTAAGTGCTCTCTCACTTACTCTTTTCTTCTGACATTTACTTAGGCGCTGCAGGAATCATTTAGTGCATTTTCCACTATGATTCTACAACTTAGACAAGCATTAAACATCTTTGCAACTGTTAAATAGAATTCCACACGAACGTTAAGTAGGCGTAAGTAGGAAGCGTTATTATTCCACAGCCAAGTTCCAACTTACAATTTTAGTTAGAACCACTAATAAAATTTCATCCTGTGTCATTTCTCCGACATTATACCTTATTGTTAAAACAATTTCACTACATATTTCTCTTTTGCACTCTTCTTAACTGAAATTCTATACTCGTATCATTTGTGACATAGTTAAATACATAGCTTATTTCCATAAATTCAATTTTAGGGAAAGCACGCGGGGCTCAGCGGCATCTACTTCCATTCAATGTCATAGTCAATGATGATGATGAGTTTCCTCTATGAAAATAAAAGTTAATGTATATTTTCTGTCTGTTTAATGCTATACTGCTCCGCATCTTCCTTGTTATTACAGTAGTCTTTCTGACGTACGTACTTAATTGTAATGGCACAAGAAAACACTCAAATAAGACCGTAAAAATTGAAGCGACTCAAAATAGTTCATACACCATATTAGTAGCTACAATATAATTTTACAGTCTACGCTAGTTTCAAGTGTGATTAATGTGATCATACAGCTTTCTCTTTCATTCATTGATGAAAATTGAATTTTAAGCTTTCACCAACATTTTGCCAATACCCTTTTACTCGATTTCATTGGATTTGGACAGAGAAGGTACACATTTATGGCATGTGTAAAAAGCAATGTCTCTGTATTATCCTACAGTACATGTTGAAACGGTGTGTTGGTAAATGGCATTCAAGAGAGAACTGCAACTTCTCGGTTTTAGAAGTCGCAATTCTATAGAATATTTCAGAATGAACGGTATTGGTATTGACTCTACTCTACATGTATTACCTAAGGGGTTGCTTATATATGTACTTACAAGGGAGACTTTTTTGTTCCTTTTTCAGGTAAATTCGGGTCGAAAATGAAATAACTCGTCTTCAAAAACCAGAGGTTTCGGAGTTATGCTCCAAAAACCCCGAAAATACTGGTTGCATTATTGGGTATCTCTTTAAAATCATATGTTTGTACATTTCCTGCTGAACTGAAACGTGAATATTAAAAATTCTGACACAATGCTTTAATTACTCCTGCAAGTTGGTTCACTGTATTACAAACGGTAACATTGAACACCGAATGTAAGAACGGAAAGGCAAGTAATGCAACCGGGTATCTTTGATTTGTTCGGGGTTTTGGGGCATAACTCCGAAACCTCTGGTTTCTGTAGACGAGTTCTTCCATTCTTGAAATCAGAGACCAAAATTTACCCGGAAAAGTTTATGGGGACCTAGGGGCGAGCTTGAAAAAGGTCTCCCTTGTTAGTTTTACAAAACACTTTAACCTCGTCTGCTTCAATGGTAATTTTATTAGTGTGCACGCAAATAAAAACTAATCTGGATCCGTGGGACTGTATCAGTTACTCATCTTTTATCATAAGAATATCTGAATACACAGGTAGCAGGTTGTGGAGAAAATTTAGAGAATAATGAAGAAACTATCTTCCCAGAGAGAAATATTAGAATGTTAACATGAGATCCAATGTATTCATCTTCTGTGTGGCTTTGTAGGTAGAGAACCATCTATTCTGTGTAGCGTCTTCTCATTCGTCTCTAGTATTATTGAGATTTGATACTTTCTACTTACATAACTAACCTGTGCAAACAAAAGGGACTTCAGTAATACTAATAATAAGGGCAAGACTGCAATCAGAATTTATGATGACGGAAAGTTTTCCACTTCTGTTCGCAGTAAGTAGAAGTGCTAGGTTTCGTCTCGATGAGAGTTAAAACAAGAGAGTCGAATTGTAACGAAAATTAATTGCATTATGTTGCAGAGACAGAAGTGTGGAAATAATAATATTATCTGAAAAGCTGGAGTGGTTGTATATAGGCATAAGAACTGCAAGTAACTATTAACATGTTTATTGATAGGAAGCCTACGGAAATAGGGACAATGTAAATGCAAGTTGTAAGCAAACATGTCTTCATTCATTGCATTAATGAAGAAATGTATAAAACAATTAAAGTGAAAACTTTCTGTGCAGAAAATTGTATTAGTGGCAATAGTGCACGACTTGGTTTATAGAAATAGAAGACAGGGCAATAGTGTTCACTAATCTAATGTAATAATAACAGGGCTTTATTCAAGTGCACTGACTTGTCTAATATCTTCTACATGTATTTAGCACAAATCCTAGAATTACAGACATGCTGCTAACAAGCAAGCAAACACATGTATTTACATTTAATGAGTAAGTGAACTGTAATTTAATTAGCAGCCAACATAGTTTACTGCCTTCAGGGCTAATACACTAATGCACTCCCCTTCTCATTATTTGCCTAATTTCCACACTAAAGTTAACCTGCAAACAGAATGGTAAACATAACCGCGCACACTAGTTACACTTCTAAACACTCATCCACCTATCCAACTACCTATGAACAAATATACTTCCAGCTACTTACAGAAATGCAAGAGAAAGCAAATAAATTACTAATAACTTTATATTACTGTAGGTTATTTTACTTCTAGGACTAGCTTTCTCTCTTCTACCAATGGCAATTCCTCTTACTTCATAATTATACTATAAATATACATGATGTCTGTATGTATATAGAATCCCCACAATAATATTCCCAAGACACAAGCGTCCTCACTTATAATGTGCATAATATTATGTAGACTCATCCATTATTTTATTCGTAATGCAGAGGAAATAAATATGATTATTATTATAGTGCAATCTCCACTAGCGCAGTCCAACTATCTTTATATTATGGACATTCATTTCACAGTGTCGAGTTACTTTAATTAGCATATTAAAAATACATTTAGATGAAATTCAACCTCAATTTCTGAGCGTAAATTCAAAGGGAAAGCCATATGTTGGCTGAAATGATAATGATCTTTATAATGGCTTTGAATTACTCAGTTCTGAGAGTTGTTCTACTTAGCCTTGTAGTGGTACTGTTGATGTAAAAGATACTTGGAAAATGATAGCTACGTGCGTCATTTGACTATTTATGCATCAAAGGAGCCTTTATTAAGTATGATACGTTGATCTAGGTATATGATTTACTTGTCAAATGTGATTTAATTAATATTAAGAAAAGCCTTTTTGACTTCCATTCAGAAAGAGAAGTTTCTGTTTCGTCACTAGCCATTTTTACTAATTCATCTTAATATTAACTAAAACTTAATACTACTTAACATTAAACACTAATTTTTACTAATTAGTGTTTAATGTTACTTACATTTGTCTTTAGATATATATAAAGTATATAATAGTAAAAATAGATGTAGATGGAAAAAAGAAAATTATAATTTGGGGCGGCCCGGGACAGTTGTCCCCTTAAGTGGAACGATAAAGCGGCTTTTTAGCATTCTGCACTGATTTTTAAATAATAGTTAACGTTTGTGCTTTTTTTCGACTCCACAATTGAGTGTGTCCGATTTCCCAATTTCGCGCTCGGCCTTACTGTAGAGCATGCATCCCAATAGTTTATGATAAAGTATCTCAATCCGTTCAGGAGAGAGGAGATGTTTCTTAGAAAGATGTACAGTTTATAGAGGTTATGACAAATTCAACATAGCGTTAAAATCGCTGGTGATACCATCATTAATACAAAAAAATATGAGTTTGGGAATAGTAAAAATCTTTTCACGACAAAGATGGGGCAAAAATAATTTGCGCCGCGAGAGTAAATATTATCTCTATCAGTGTGTCATTGTGAACGATTTTGAAGACGGTGCGCGGTGGCGGTGGCCAAATCCTAACTAAACCTATTCTGTAGAAAAACCGACTTGAGTTCAGTGTCACAATATGCAATAACAATGAATTTAGTACGTAAAATAAAAATTAAGTAATCTTATTATAACGAATAGAATACCGTCATTGCCATAATATCAGTTGGCATTTCAGAGTCTCCAATAGTTATTGAAATGAGGTATTTTCAAGTTGGACTTTTAAGAGTGCCTTTTGTGTAGTAGAATGTCTGGTAGAGAATGTTGGGCAAAATAATAATATTATTACCGAATTGGGATGCGCCTATTAGTATTACTGAGTTTATAATAGCGCTGAAAGCAGAGAGACATAGGGACAGTAAACAGAAGGATCTATTGTTTTGTAGGCTCGTACCTTTTGAGTAGCTACTTTTATTGTGTACACGTTGGTGTACTAAAATTAAGCAAAGAAAAGAGGAAATTTATATCGCGATAGGAATTTAGCTCATTACTAGTGAACAAACACACAATTCGTCTTTCAAGTTCATTGTGGCGTAACTTGCTGAAACTGGAACTGTGTCTCTGTCTCACTGACTGATCGCTATACTGAATCAATTAAGACTAATTGGATTCTGCTACCACCACTCCGGCTCTCTTCGTAAAACAATACGTGTCTTGCGTGTGAGTGCACTCTGTATATACATGACTGGATAGACTGAAACTAAGTCGTAACTATATATTTAACGGTCGGAATTTTCTCGATTGCTTTCTTTTCAATATCTGCAGCCTACAATCAGTCACTATATAGTAGTAGTCCAGGGAGTTAATGTGCAAGACAATGTCTATTATATTCCCATTTTTCCCAACTAGTACAAATTGTTAGGGTGTCCTATCGGTAATTGGATCCGTAACAGTGGGTACCATATGGCCATATATGTTTCTCAGGCTTACTGTACAGCGTTTAGTTTCAAACATTTCTCAGACTTATACTTCAATTGTACACGGACTGGTGCGAAATATGGTATTTATATTAAGGTCAAAATAATATTTTTGTGAAACGAGAACCTTCTTTGAGATATATTTTTCCAGCCTCATCACTATCCTACATAGACCTTTTGGACAGATGAAAACTGAGAGCGTAAGTGATCCATGTAGGTAGATCAGTAGGTGAAACCATTATAACGTTAGAATTGAATCGACTAGGTACTGTTTTGATAGAATTTTTTACAGGGAGAATAGCAAAAGATTAAAAAAGCAATACATACTTTTACGTCTTATTAGACACAGTCTGTAAAAGTCATTATTAGCAAATTGCGACATGCATGAAGAATAAAGATCCATTGTTAAACTAAAATGCTCTCGATTATGGATCTTAAGTTCAATTTTTGCATAAAATTATTTAACCGATATTGATTTTTGAAACATAACATTCAAGGTTATTTAATTTAACATGAGCTCGGAAAGGACTAACGGATTTCATTCCGTATCTGCGGTCATGTCTCGTTGAACCCATAATGTATGTATGTTCGAGCCAATGCATGAGATTGCTGAAATATTCATGGAGCTTGTCTCCTCATCTGGTCTTGTATACCCTGACATTGTAAATATGCCATAGGGGTTGTCATTGTCATTTGTCAATAAAAACCGAAGAAGCATAACAATGTACATGAGTTTACTTTTACCCAGCAGAAGAAAATTATTAAGGATTTTTGATGAAATATTTTCTATTCTTGGTATATATTTGGTTGTTTAAGAAAGGAAATTTTATATCAATTCCTTAAACTATAGTGTGAGCAGTTTGGATTGTTATGTGAAATCGAAGAAATGAAATGTCAAACTTGTCAAGCGAGCATTGTGACAATGATGAAGCTGGATATTTTCAAACTTTCAGTACAGTGGTCCTATGACAAAATAAGAGTAAAATGTTAGATAGTCGGTGGTTCGGTTATGTAAGTCGAACAAACTAAAAGTGAGTCAGCTGAAAAGTCTACTTCTTCTGTAGAAAATCAAATAAAATGAAACAAACCAGAGGTCCGGAAGAGAAATGTGAGCTTTAGTTTTCAATTGCCTTGATTTGGGGTTCTAAAAGTTGAATAAGGTATAGCTTAGTGGTTCGTACGTGTAGGATTTTTTCGTCTGTGCAATGCAAGTAGGTAGATGTAGAAAGAGTTGAAAAAAATAGCAGGGCTCGGATGTTCCATACCAGAGTTTTGCAAACAAGAGGAGACGACTAGAATAAGTAGTAAGTAGATTATTACTAGATGAAGATGTAGGGCAAGTTGAACAAACTTTGATGATGACAAAAGCCATAAATTTTGAGGAGTGATGTGATGACGTCTTATTCTACTGGCAAACTCCTTGCATACGTTGACTACAATGTACAGTCTGTGTTGTAGAAAAGTCGAGGACGTTCCTCTATATCTGTGATATCACTGTCAGTTTAGGAGAACCTATCAAACTAAACTCGGAAGCTAAATATCGTAGTATCCCCATATCTGTAAAAAGGAGAGTAGAGCACTCTACTCGCTCATCCGCACTCTGTTTGTCTGTTGTCTTTTGTCTGCTATGAAGAGAAAAGGGTCTTACTCTAGCCATAAAAAATTTAGTAGAGCTAAAAAGTCACCTCACTCAACTCCACGCACAAGTCTTTCAATGAGGAGTCGTTTCTATGAAATTATTTATGAACGAGTCCAGCTTTCACTGACAGTTTTTAAGAAATTATTCTATCACTTTTTATTAGATTTTCTCACTCAGAATCCATTCTTATCCGATTCGTATCATCGTATCCATCACATTAAGTCCTTATAATATACCTAGCTCTCTCCTAATCTTTGTGCTTTGTGTGTGTATTGTTTTGGTAGTAATCCATGGTCTATAGGTAGACAATATAGTAGTATGTAGCAATCTATGTGGATTATTGCTTTTATGACTCGAATTCAGAAAACACATAAACACACTCTGTCTAAAATTAGTCTTTTTGGTTCGCCTTGTCTGTTTTTGTTATTGCCATATGCCAAATAGAAAACTCTGAGAAATCTGTTTTTCTCACTCTCTGTGTTACTTGTGTGTGTTTCTGTTCCACTTCGTGAAGTTTATTTACTTTTGTGCGCATATATAGACGATTTTGACTGCAGCAACTCACACAATTCTCTCTATTCATCCTTTACTGGGATTGGTAGGTGATTGGGTGAAAGCTCTTTATTCTAGTACAGTGTCTGCACTCCTGTTAACGTTACTTATATAGAAAGTCAAATATGTAGGCAGCCTACGAAAATAACTTGATTCAGTGTGTCAATTTTAAAAGTTTTAACCTAAAAAAGTCTGGACTGGAGTTCATTGATTTCTTTGCTTTGTTTGTATCGTCATCATCCCTAATGCTTTTCCTATACTTCTAAATTGCATTGGATTTTATAATAAATAAAAGTGTTGGATACACAATATCTCTACTATATATAAGAGCACTGTTTATATTATTGGTAGGTACATCCTCTTATAACTATATAACTTAGTTAGTGGGCGAGGGAGAGTAGCTTAGAGGGTGTGGTTGCTATAAAAGTTGAATGAGATCGGATGACATGAACCAAGTGTTTTTGTTGTTTCAGGTGTTTGCAGTGTGACAGCATCTTTCCCAGTCGACAGGCTCTGGATCATCACAGGGAACAGATGGACCACTATGACTTCGCCTCGGAGTACGGTTCAGATACAACTTCTTTTGAATCTGACGAAGATGGTTTCGAAGATGAGGAGGAAAGAGAAAGACTTTTGTAAGTGATCTGCTAGATAGGCACCCTACTGATATAGTAGACAAAGATAGAATAGTCACGCTGCCCTATATATGTAAGATAATCAAATGGTGAATGGGAGACATCAGATAAATCAAATCAACCCATCCAATCTTCAACTAAAATCAGTATCATGTGCAGATACTCCTATAGCTATCTACTACAGATAGCTAGATAGTAGAGAGGACGTCTTCAGAACTTCGCATTTAATACACCCATACTTCTATCGTCAACTGACTAGCTTCAATGAAATCTTCACAACCGAACAAACACAAAACAGAATTATTCCTTTAGGAAAGCGAAACCAGGACAAACAGAAAACCAATTCAATTTGTTAGGTTACCAACCAGGTTTTAAATTTCCCGAAGCTACTATTACAGACTTCCAGCTAACCAAAAGCTAAAAGAAACATTTTCTTAACTATTTGGGTCAAATGTTAAAATGCAATTACTTATCTTTCTCAAACTACCGAATCTTTATCGTCAAACTTTCCCCATGCAATAACTATAAAATTGTTGCGTCTCACTTTCATTTAGTACATTTCTGGTTTTTTACCATGTGAATATTCGTACAAGAGAGATAGTTGCTCCCTAGTGGCCACTTCACTTGTCACCGAAAAAAGTTCATGACATTATTAGTATCATATGTAAAGTTTCCCACTCCAATCTGTCTTTTGCACAAGGAAAATTATGTCTAATCAAACTTTATCATCTGTGAACAGTTTTATGAGAAAAATTAACTTATCTTGAAACTCTGCATAGATATTAGTACGGGTTCTTCAGTTGATTATTCTGTATTTTGAGGTAAAACAGTCTGCACTTGTAAGTCAAATTATCCTTGAAGAATCACTGACTTAAAAAAAACTATTCATAATGGAGATTAAATATCAATTTATAAAGAAGTCTGTGAGTCTGTGTAAATGTAACGTACATCATATTGTATTGAATATGTTATGTAAGTGTTGAATAAGTTATGCTCTCTTACTACGGTAAACTATATAATGGGGTATAAAGCTGTCTATGTATGTGGATAGGAAAATAATAGAAGCATCTGCTGCCTCTATAAATGATAAAATAAAAGAGGAAAGCGAAAGTTACGAGGAATCTCAACTTTCCTCAGAAGCAATAGTTCTGGAAAAGATTTTCAGATATACTCCTATATTATATGATAAATGTCTATAATATGTACCTTTTGTGTAATGTTGATGGTCCGTGAACTTTTGTGGTCAAAAATATAGTAAAAATATCACATTTGCATAATTCTATTGTTGGTGTATGGTCAATGTTCTCTACGTTATATGAATTATTAAGCACGCAAACATATTGTTCATTGCCGCGAGTCTTAAAAGTATCACAATATTATAACCAGGCTTCGGCAGATTGTTATGGGAAATTATGAAAAATGACCTTTTGTGTCACGGGCGGGAAATTTAAAAGGCATTTAAATTGCCAAGATGACGTCCCCAGGCGCCGATTTACTACTACATTTCAGAATTTGTATTTGCCGATCCTTTAATAAGGGGGAGGTGAAGGGGGTCTACGATCTTTGATATATTATATCTATAGCTAATATTTGGCTGCACAATTTATTATTCGCAGATTTTGTAGATTTTGGTACTTTCAATTGAGTTAAAAATTTAATTTAATTAAAAATTCGTTAATATGAATACACAAAACTTGCTTTATTATTATTTTCCGATACCAACAATAGGGGGCGTGAACATTGTCATAATGATGGGGTTTTTTGAGAAAAATATGGAAAACTCCCTATCCATGAGGACGTTCACCCACTTATTGGTCCGATACATATTACTATACATATAATTGCAAATAAGAAGTAGATTGGAAGCAATTTATTCAAGATGCATTCACTTTGTGTTAGGTACGCTCACATATATATATATGGATCCCATGCATGGTTACTTCCCCCGCCTTGGGGAGATAGTCGAAATAACAAAGAATTTGCATTGCACCCAATATTTCCCATGTCAAAATGGAATTTGCCTCCAATAAAATTGGGTGCAAATTCTTTTTATTTTGACTATTTCGCTACCGTTTCCTCAGGGCGGGGGAAGTCACCATACATGGGATCCATATACCGTGGGTACGTTAATGACTGTTTTTACTTAAGAAGGAAATGTTAAGAAACAAACTTTTTGTGTAGCGCTCCTTGAACAAGATATTTGAGTATTTTAGGGAATGTTAGGTAATTGTAGAGCAAGGCATTCCAAAACTGATTTTATTACCACAGTTAGAACAAAGTATCAGGATAACACAGATTCAAGAACTATCAAAATATGAGCTCTATTTTATATCAACCAAATCAAAATCGTGTTATAAACATCACAAAATAAAATATATTACTATAAAGTGAATTTTAAAACCCAGTTTCAACTCATTATCAGGTATTTATAATTAAAAAATAACCACGCAGTCTACTTAGATTGTCATTTAAAAGAAATTACAATTTGGTCGTGTGATCGTGAGTAGTTTGTACGTGTATCTAAGTATATTATAGCATCTAACTATAATTATCTTTGTGTGTCTAAACATCTATCATGAGTTTGGGGGGGGGGGGGATTTTAGCACAGTAGTTATTCTATTTGTGAATTCATAAGTATTTGTAATCGTGTTTTAATGGTGGTTTATTTGTCTATCTCCTATGTCTACATAGGAGATTAAAGATTTTAGAGAATTTCAAGAATATAATAATATAAGTGATAAAAGAGTAGATGTATAGTACAGAATTAATAATAATTTTAAATTAAATAAAACCATGAAATTACTTATACACCTATATATATACCTCACAATAAATGTTGTACTATAAATTTATGATAATATAGATGTACTTCTGTAAGGTAGATAGTATACTTAATACTGAAAGTTTAGAATAGCTCTACTAATGTGTTTAAAATGTAGTTAGTTTTATGCAGATACCTTATCTAATAGTATATGTATTATTATGTGTACATAGAATTGTAAAATATAATGACCATTGTGTAGAAGTTTAGTAGAAATGTTTGTTTCACTTTCTCTAATGAATGTAAAGATTTAAAGGGAATTGTATTTGATGTGAAGTGGAAATGTGTGGAAAAAGGATAAACGTATGAGGACAGAAAGTTTCTGTATTTCTGTTTGTGCTGGGATTTAGTTTGAAAGTTTGGGAAAGTATTTGAATTTGAAATATGAAGTGGTGAATGTGTTGATTTGTGTGAATACTAATGTATCATCGTTATCTTTAAATAAATAGAAACTTTTGTGCTATCTTTCCTTTTACTCTGGTTCTTCTGTATTTGATTATACAAGTGAAAGTTGAGACATGAGCGAATATATTTGGGATATAACAAAAGTACAGGCTGCGGGTGAATTGATTTTGTCTGCTATTCATTTATGCGAATAAAAGTTGTAGAATTATCTAAACAAATGCGATAGTTGGGAAGGAAGGGAGGGAATGGAAAGCTGTTTCATGTTCTCATAACGTAACGTACATACGAATGCTTACTTATCGTGTAGGTAGGTAGTTAATCTGGAATACATTATGCATCTGGACGAAGTGTAGGTGCAGACTTATCTCCTACCTATATAATATTACAGCTAGAGCCAAGTTTCATACTTGACTATGCTAGTACAGGAGTGTAAAGTAAACATATTTGCGTCGGAGTTCTAATAGTGTCGTCTTCCATAAAGTTCCGTTTACTTTCAAATTGTAGTTTTAATTCACTTATTCCGCGGCGCATCCTTTTCCAAACTAATGTGCTCTATAGGATTCCGAGTCAGGTGCAGAAAATTTAAGTCCAAACAGAACTAGGGCAAAGTTACACCTACCAAACCGAGTGTAGCTATTACTGTAGGATAGCTAACCTGTTCAAACAAACGAGAAAACTTTCAACTCGCTGCTAAACTAACCAAAATAGAATTACCTTGTAGCAATACGATCACAGATATGCGTAACACAAGATAATTCTCCTATTGTTGTCACAAGTAGATACATTTGAGCTCAAATTGTAAAAGAACCTAAAAGAAGGTTAGTAGGAATCTAGCCAGCTTTTCCCAAAATATCAAGAAATGGGTTGCTAAACTGCATAAACTGAATGAATGATTCGACGGAAGTTCTTATCGTGTTCTGCCTCAGAGTTTATTTGATTCCACACCATATATAAGAACATCCCATTATTAGATAGACTCAATTTCTTTTCTCCATTCAGAGTTTTGATCTGCTAGGAGCATAAAGAAACTTTCCCTTAAACTAACAATAACGACATACATAGATTCATCTCCGCAATTGAGTCCGTTTTCTCCTCTTATCTTCTCATGAATTGAATTACTTGTGTCGCTTACGTCAGAGAATTCCTTTCTCTCACAAAATTATTGTATTTTTAATATCCGCATCTAGTTATTCCAAATGAGATCCTTTGCCATCATGCCTACATTTATCGTTTCTTCTTCAATTCATCGTTACTCTTTAAAATCGCAA
>JAAAYG020004550.1:0-28761 GCA_009936455.2 Tomocerus minor
GGATCCGAATCCTGGTCGTGAACACAGACATTGATAGCTGGGCAGCTGTCTTAGCCACTAGACCAGTCCGCCGGCTTAAGTATGTACACATAATTATGAACCCATGAAAACTTTATCTTAAGTCGATGATGGATTGTTTACTATTGACAGACACAGATATATTATTATTAAAGTCATTAAGCAACTCTATAACAAGAAACAACTAGTTTCAAGTAGTTATATTAAATTACTACGTACATATTGGACGAACAATGTTGCAAATGGAATAAGAAAAGTTTTGAGATAGTTTAAATAACGTTGCATTAAGTGTATAGAGTGCAAAGTAGAAATACGATTAAGCATGAGAGGTAATTTGCTACATGCATATTATTCAGGTTATTCAAGTTGGCGAAAGTAAGTAGGTTTTTACTAATAATAAGTCTCCTCCAGGAGGCACTTTACATAGGAACTAATAATAACCTCGTAGCTGCATTTAATTCTGTAATGATAGTTAATGCTACACGCCAGGAGCGTCAAATTTCCAAAATCCCAGTTTTCTTGTTAGAGTGAGAGAGGGCAAAGAAATTTTTATTTAACGCTCCATTTGTTGGAAAGGAAATAAAGTAGTAATGAGGTAGAATGAAGTGTTGGTTATATATATACACGGGTGCCTATCTATCTACTTATGAAGGTGGTTTTGCATCCTACACGGATGCCTAGTAATTCCTTGTTATACAACTGGAATAGCACTTATAAAGAATAATTGAGGAAATTTTATTGCTGTTTCACACACTTGTCTTGTGCTACTGAACGCCCTCCCACTTATGCATGAATTTTCCCTTCCTTTCTATACTATCAATAATTTATGATTGCAGAAAATTGTCCAGTAAGGTATTTGATTATTTATTAGTGTGTGCGTACATAACGACTCACTGCTCCTAGACACCCACCTACCTAACACTTGCCTCTGCTATTAATATGTACGTGTGTATCTAACTAGCCGGATGTATAAATTCAATTAAAGGTAGTTTTTTATGAAAAATTGCAGATATTCTTTTGCCTAATTGATTTTTCATGGACTTTCATACATAACATACTTATATATATAAAGATTAAGGAGAGATACTAAGGAGTAAATGGCAGGAAAGAAATAATGACAATGACCAATAATGACTTAAGCGAAGTATACATCATTATAAATCCGCTATCATTTTCTAAGCTTACTATATGAAATGGAATGGCATATTCTATGAAATAATTGCAATTAAAATTATTTATTTTACACTAGGGGAAAGATGGTTGGGAGCAATCTGACCAATGTCATCAAAACGAAAACATCCGGATTCTTGGCCACGTAAGTTTGTGTAATAAAATAAGTCTGCCTATTGTATTTCACTCAGACAAAGACAACGTATATAAAAGAGACATCAAATATCCATGAATGCAGTTGTAATGGGATATAGGTAGCTAGCACAGCAGCTACATAGATGGATATATTATTACCCAGGCACTAGACATTGAAAGATGCCCGAGCATAAACATATAATTTTTTTTTGAGATAATAAGATGAACCAGTGAACAGGAGTATTAAATAGGTACTTAGCAATTTACAATTACATCTTACATGTGTAGCTACTCATCAGTACGCAACAGAAATGTTAAAACACTTATTACGTGAAATAACTTTAATTCTCTTATCACCAGAACACGTAGGTACATCGAAATGAACCAGATAGAGAGGATTTAACTCCAAGAAAATACAAGTAGCATTAAAATCTTAATAATTGCATTTTGTTAGCAGTGATATTTGAATTAGATAAGTAGCAATGTAATGTACATAAAGAGTGGAAGGAGAATTCTGTAGCGTGACGGTTGTATTTTGTGCCTCTTGCCTTGTCTTGTTCGAATTTGAAGTCTCTCTCACACTCGAAGAGCACGTAGCAATTCTAGAATATGTTTCATTGCAAAGGAGAGAGAAGGCTCGTCTAACCAGTAAAATCTCTCAGTAAGCCTTTTCGTGAATTCTTGTCGCGAACGAACAAGTTTAGAGTTACTGGGTACGATGTTAATTATTAGATTAGATAAGAAACATCACGCTAACTGCTTGAGTATTCCCAGTTACTACTCCACAATTCTCAACGAGCTTAGCAATACAGTAAGTTACAAACTCCACGACTACACATAACATTTTCTATTCAATACTACTCTATCTATACAGGTACCTACTTAATACATAGGATTCCCATTTCATTACAGAGTTTAAAAAGTTATTAGAGAATCGAGAGAGAGAGAGAGAGAGAGAGGGCTGATGGGTCCCTGTCCGTTGTGTACATGTATTTTCGCTAAAATCCTACCTTGCAAACATTTAGTACATAGGATTGAGTTGGGAGAGTTGAGATGAGGCTGCTTTGCTTTGTTGTGGCTTAAGATATTAATTGCATTAGGATAAGTTTAAATATTAGTATAATAAGTTAGGAGAGGATCTAATAATTATTAGCGAAGCCAGGGCAGGGCCTGAGAGGATATGATGCGAGAGAGCGAGGAAAAGCAATACAATGCTTTTTAGCATAAGGAAGGTGAACTTTTTAAAGTTGATTGCATTAGTTAGTTTTTCGTTGTATTACATACTTAAGTTAATGTCCGTACTACTGATTAGCGTGTCGTTAATAAGACTGCTAAAAAGCCGTGCCGGTTGTTTGTGTACTTGTTAACTTTTCTTTACGGCAAAGAGCCCTCTTCCTTTATTCTTTTCGCTCTTTTGTTTCTCGATCATTATATCCTATATTATATCAGACAGATAACATGTACTGTTAATTCGACTCTTTCTACGAGGATGCGTTTCTTTTAGTGTTGGGCTATAGCAGAGCGAAGGAGAAGTCTTCAAATTGGGTATTTAGTATTTTGGAAGGGAGGGAGAGAGGTAGTCTACTTTTACTTACCTGAGCATGCAAAGTATTAAAGTAGGGCGCTTGCTTTATTTATGTTGATAGTTATCCCTGGCAAATGGATGGCAACTTTCTTGGATTAATTCAATAAAGATTCTCACTAATGTACTTATGTACGTAATAATTTTCAAAGGGCACACCTGTTTTGTCTTGCTTGTTTGTAGTTTTTACCGACGGACACGGACAATCGTTATGCCATCATGATATATGTCTGCAATAGAGACTCTTACACACATTTCATGCACAGAAACACATAAATTCCTATAACTAAACACACTCGCCGTACATATAACAGCTGCTTCCTCATGCTTCAAAGATAAATGAAAACTTTCATACTTTAGAACATAATCTAATAATAAAAATAATAAATGGTTCATGAATTACCAATTTATTGACTCTGTATTCGAGGGCCATTTAAATCATCTCCTTTCAACTTACAGAAAAGTCCAATATGAGGAATTTGGAATTACAGAAAAAGGCGACAAAACTTTGGGAGGAAGGTAAAACTTTTCTATTAACCACCAAACTTAATTTCCCCATCCGTCTATTAGTAATAGCACTACATATCCCTAGGTATCCCTACCTACCTATTACTACCTTCTCCTCAGAAACATTCCCTCGCCTAATATTATTTTGCACTTAAGAAACTTAAGTGTCAGTTTATTGTTTCATGGCTAGAAATTGCTATTAAATCCAAGCGCACCCATAAAAAGCCCTAAATGCAATAAAATCCTTTATTAAGTAGCTACATCTTCCTTAGTGCATATGCACTACATAAACTTAATGCCAATTCCAATGAAGTTCTGCAGCAGTACATTATAAATAGGGTTTAAGTGCTCCATAAACAGATGATGCTCCAATAAATGCTCCTAGCACAAGTCCCTTCCATTCCCGCTCGACAAGATTTTTCTCTTAGCTGAGCTAATTTAATTAAATTCTGGAGACATAAGAAAGGACTGTAAAATTTTCAGACAATCGACGGCAGACGAAGATTGGCAATCACTTGACTCTCCGCAGATCGAGCGTCCACCCCTTCGACACATTGACAAGTATGTCCGGCCCGAAATTCCCTGTTGTGATATCAGCAAACGATTTACCGTCGCATTATTGGCCAGTATAGGATTTCTCATTTCCTTCGGGATCAGATGTAATATTGGCGTGGCCATTGTTAAAATGAAAGAGATCAACAATAAAACGGGGGTAAGCAATTCCGGAGAGGAGCTTTTATTTTATCCGCTCTGGTTATATTGCAATTGTAAAAAGCGGATTTAATTATTGTCAACGACGTCGTATATTTCTCAGAAAGCGGAATTCGACTGGGACAAGAAAACGATTGGCATCGTCGATTCTTCCTATTTTGTTGGCTACTTCTTCACCCAAATACCAGGAGGATTTATGGCTGCAAAATATCGAGCCAACATGTAAGAACTGATAATAAATTTTATATAATGAAGAGAAAACTAGGAGATAACGGGAGTTTACGACGGCCGATGTCCCTCATTCGTATTCATGACCTTCTATAAAGTAGGAGATTTACCTACCTACTCACAACAATCAATAGCATTTCTTTGACTGCATTCGCAGAATCTTCGGAACAGCTATAGCTATATCTGCCGGGCTGAATCTACTGGTTCCAGGAGCCGCTCGTATTGGATACGGTTGTTTGATGGTCGTGCGAATTCTGCAAGGGCTCGTTGAGGTCCTTTTCTTCTTTTTTCACCTCTCTCTGTCTTAGGATAATTTTTAGGGATTTTATATCTAAAATGAATAATGCATTTGTACGCAGGGAGTGACATATCCAGCATGCCATGGAATTTGGCGATGGTGGGCTCCACCATTAGAGCGCTCACGTTTAGCAACTTTGGCCTTCTGTGGGTCTTACGGTGGAGCTGTCGTTGCAATGCCCGTGTCTGGATGGCTCGTTGATGGAATTGGCTGGTCCGCTCCTTTCTACTTCTACGGTAACTATAGATCTACTCCTATAGATATATATATATCTATTATATAACCAATGTATTGTTTCCTCCTATATTGCAAGACACAATACATAAATATAATATCGATCTGATGGGCAAACTCATATTCTTGCTCCTTTCTAATTCCACTCTTTGTTCTCATGTAATAAAATACATACGCATTTGCGGAATAATTATTTGCGAGTATTTCAAAAGATAGAGAGGATAATTATAATTATGATAGTTCTGCTATATGGTTTAGAAAATAGTGTATGTGTATATGTATAGGGACTAATAGTATTGATTAAACTTTGTTTTGATAGGAGTGCTGGGCATTGTGTGGTATTTCTTCTGGCTTTGGCTTGTATTCGAAAAGCCTTCAAAACATCCGACTATATCAGCCCAGGAATTGCTCTACATTGAGAAATCAATCGGACCTGTTTCATCAATCCCACCAAACCTAAAGACAACTCCTTGGAAAGAGATCTTCCACTCAATGCCCGTCTATGCGATCGTCGTGGCGAATTTCTGCCGTTCGTGGACGTTCTACCTGCTGATTATATCGGAGCCTACTTACTTCAAAGAGATATTCAAATTCAGTGTGGCTGTCGTAAGAAGGAGATAAAAAATGGATGATTTATTTAAATAGATTAGAACACCTATGTGGCATGCAAAGACGAAGATTAGGGAGATAAACGGGTTTATTTTTGTGACAGACTGGGACTCTGGCTGCATTACCACATTTGTTCATGACGATCGTGGTGCCGATCGGAGGGATGCTTGCAGATCATCTTCGTCGAAATAATATTCTGACAACGACTCAAGTGCGAAAGATTTTCAATTGCGGTGGGTTCGGGTTGGAAGCCGTTTTCTTGTTGCTCGTCGCTGCTGCAAAGGATAACAAAAGTTTCGCCATCATTTCCCTCACCTTGGCTGTTGGATTGTCTGGCTTTGCTATTTCTGGTTGGTATAGTATTTGTCTAGAAAAAATCAAGTAGGTAGTGTAGCGAGTGAGGCGTTTACTTCTCCTCGAGCACAGCAGATAATAATAATATATTATTCCAAAGTATGATTACATAGTTATATCTGTCAATGGCCATTGTAGACAAGGGAGTAATTGTATGTAGCTACAACTACTTATCAACTACCTGAGAGGAATACATTTATAATTTTTGATTGTATTCCTTGCACGTTGACAGACAGCCGTTGCCTATAAAATTTACAGATCTTAATTATCTACATAACTCATTCACTGTGCAGGATTCAATGTCAACCATTTGGATATCGCCCCACGCTATGCTGGAATCCTCATGGGGATTTCCAATGGTGTCGGTACACTTTCTGGATTTTTGTGTCCTCTCGTCGTTGAGCAGATCACACCACACGAGGTAATGAATTTCAACCCTCCCAGCAATCTTCCTTCACCTCTCACTTCTATTTTAACTAACAAGGCTCTTTTTCTATACTCAAGACGAAGGAAGAATGGGAAAGAGTTTTCATACTCGCGGCAATGATACATTTCTCTGGTGTCATCTTCTATGGCCTATTTGCTTCTGGGGAGTTGCAACCATGGGCAGAACCACCACCAGAGTACTATGATGATCCCATTGAGAAACATGCCATTTCCCAAGAAACTACCGCACTAAACGAGGTTTGTCAAATTGAAAATGAAGTTTTCTAAAACTAAAGCACGTGATTTCCTCTTGGATGAAACTAAATGTTTCCAAATCACAATGAGTAGAATAAGTCGGGAATTCTACGATAGTCAGAATTAAAATTGCAATGGATGAACCTAGAAAGTAATGGCCGACTGAAATTCAAGTTTTTTTATTGTGTAAGAAAATGAGATTAAACTTTGTCTGGACGGAACGTGACAATTGGCAGGGGAATATTTGGCCTAAGCAAGTCATGAGAGTTGTGTCAAAACGTTAACAATTGTTAAACGACGGGAACCGCCACAATGTTATCTGGACAATCGCTGTTATAATGTAATCTACTTAGACGTAATATAATTATGTGCATCTACTAGTTAAAGACATTGTGCGCTAGGGATTATGCATATGATGATAGTTGGTAGTAGTTTGTAGGATGTAGGGACATGATATTGCAACAGACACCTAATATAGTGTGGTAAATAGTCATAAGAATCTGTATTACATGGTTGAGGCTACACTTAATAGTAATGGCCTCACTGATTCATATTCTCCATATGTACAGCCTGGTCGAGTCGTGGAAAATTAACAACATTACAATTAGTTAGGGGTGTACGAGACTAGAAAAGTAATTAATTCTCTTTCTTCCCTCGCATCACACAACAAAACAACACATCACATTATACGCAAATGAGGTCAAGTAGCAGCACAAGCACAATATTTTTGCAGAAAATGATGAAAAGAGGATGTAAACTGAAATGAAATGAGTCAAAGGCTTACGCGATCTGTAATTACGCATTAAAAGTGTCAGAAAGCAAATATAAATTCAGAAGTCGAGCCCGAGTCACAAAGAAACTTGTTGAATTTTATTGCACTTAGAATGCAGCGCAGGTTTTAATGCTTCTCCGTATTGCTCAATAAGAAATAATGCATTTCTAATAAATAATTTGACTATAGGGGGGTGGACAGGGCCAGGGCTACACCACGCAAGGGACAGCGGATTTGAACGCGTGGAACACTCAACCGTATTCCTACGGGGCAATGGGTGACCAGCAAATGCCACCAATGCGACTGGACACCCGTGAGGATTAAGATATTCCTCATCTGTAACCAAAGGTAATTGATTACCTTGCAGTTGTAAATAAAAACACCATCGCTAAAAACTCATCAAAACGTCACTCGGCAGTGGAGACATCTGTAATTCCGAAGAATCCGAATAGTTTCATTAAAATCGCGTCTGTTCCCAAATAATGTCGAATTTAAATAGTCCTAATACTGAAGTCCGCGTTGTTTCTGCAACAACAATCATTAGAATGAATTCCATCAAGTGACAAATATGAATTGCTCTTGGGATTTCATTTAATACGCCGCTACTAATCTCTATATCCATATAAAATACGACTACCTACGTTCTAACCTATTGGGTACTAATCATAAACGCTATATATAAGTATGTACTATGCAAAGAGGGGGTATGAAAAAGTTATTACATACCTAAAGACAAAGGAAAAACCTTTCTCTCTGAAGAATTTTTCCTTCGTTAGTGTTAAAAGTCTGTTGTAAGTATGAACAATAAGTGAGACAATATACCAACTTGCACCGCATGCAAAATAACAAAACAGCCTCTCAAAAAACGAAGAATGCACTTGGAATATTTATTCCTATTATTTTCTACCCTATAAAACAATAAATTGCAACCTTTGGTAACCCTTAACAATTATAAGATGAATTTGCACGTACAATTTAGTCGACCATGTAACAATCAATACGATGTCAATATTTATATCTCCCGTAGACAATAATCGTTATAGAAACTTCCAGAGAAAGAAACTATAACACAAATTGCCATTTCTTTGGCAAAATTGCCAAAAATAGCGAAATTAGATAGCTCTGAAAGACATTTTTTCATTTAACTCTCTATCTTGGGATCTAAAGAATAAGTTATTTTCTTTTCCAGTTCCTTCCATACAAGAAAAGTACAATTTATTAAAGAATCTTTTCGCTATTTGCAAAATAACAGAAATGGACTTGTGTAAAAATATTTAAGTTTCCAACCAGGGAAAAGGTAATGACTAGCTATAAATTAAATATTCATAGAAATGACTTGAGGAACAACGTAACGACGATAATATCTACTGGATAATATAATGACAAATAGTAGAATTAAGATGGGAAATAGGACCATACAGTTGCGGATCAGATAAATAGTACATACATAGTATGAAGAGATTCTTCATGGCAAAATAGAAATGCTCGTATAGATAGAGGCCTTTTGAAATGGAAATAAATAGGTAACTAGCTCTTCTGGAACTGAAATAATATTGTTTGGGGTGCTAGGAGTAGTTAATGTTCTCGCTAAACTCAAATTGGGGTTTGACTTAGAGGAAATGAAGGAGGCCAACTGTAAATTCAATTCGGTGATAGCAGCTTCCCAATATTATTAACCTCCCTAAATTATTTATAAAAGTTAAAATGAAATTAAGGCCTATAATTACAATTAGCTATCCTTCCTTCTTACAAAGGTACATCATTATAACCCACCGCATAATATTCTATAGATTATCTAGCTCAAGTCTTATGCAAGAGGGGAACTCTGACCGCAACAACGCTTTGCACAGTAAACACACATTCCCATTAGATTGTTATGTTACGTGTGTCTACTTTAGTATTATTGGCTAATTATAGTCTGGCTCGTAAGTAAATTTACGTCGAATACAAAGTATTCGTCGGGTTTACTTTGAGCAGCCCAACAGAAAATTAGATGAGTGGAAAAGAAATAATCGAGTGATAAAAGAATTACAATTAGGCAAAGTTGAGACGAACATCCCTCTCTATCCATTCTCTAATAGTTCAATTCGAATAACTAACATAAATAATAATTTTATTAGAGAATCTGCTTTTTCATTATTCTTGAGCTAAAGATGAGACGCCTTTTGTAGAGATAGGAGTAAAGTGTTTAGGGAGTGCACAGAGTGTGGAGGAGGATAAAGGCAGTTGAATCTCTAGCACCTTATACTTTAGCTACTGTGTAAATCCCACTCGAAGATTGCCAATCAGTTTGACAATAAGAAAAATAGTACTGGCTCAAATAGTATTTCTATGCTCTCTATAACTATCGCAACTGTTAACTATAAGAAGAAACTGTAATTACCGACATTATTTGCCAAAGTATTTTCCTGTGAAGGAATCTCTAAGGACCTGTCTATAGGTTGCACGATATTTGTCTATCTCTCTTTCTCTGTCTAGAGAGGAGTCTTCCCTATAGAGGCCATACAAACAGTGAAGTGGTGAGTTTGACAACTTGATTTAAGAGTTAATTATTGTAATTCAACAATAGTGGTTTGTTGCGTCAAGTGTTACATATTCTCATAATGTGTAATTAGTTGATGCAACGAGGCTCGGAGATGAGCTCGAGGAAAGCTGCCATAGATAGCTGATTGTAATGGAACAATTAGGTAGCTACATGCAAGACAACATGCTAAAGCCAGGATAACAATTCCTTACCAAATACAATTTAGTAGTTGCTAAACTCGATGTTTATGAATGTAGTATAGCTACTGTTATCTCACTAGCCAGTTTTCGAGGATTGAAAGTGCGGGCGGAGAGCTACCTGCCACAGAGAGCTAGCTACATGTGCTTCAACACCATCACTATACATAGCTTCACTATCACTCACTAGCCATCTACCACTTTCCTAAATAGCCCTGGCTACGTGTCACGGCAGTTCGACTAAAGGAAACAATCCTACTGCCCATCTATGCATTGCTTGCACCCCAGATTTATATCAATTCTACTGAGGATCCTCAAAATGAGTAACAGACGGCAGTAGAAAATTAATCATTTCAACTGTAGCAATATTCATGAGAGCTGTAATTACGACATGACAAATTGGACACTAAATATAAAATCATTACAGTTTTTTTATCAATTCTCAGTAATTCCACATAGGTCATTTTACTCCCGCGCCCGTCTTATTACGCCAAAATATATTATTCGTACCTAAAAAATATTTCAATGGAATTTCAAGTAGGTATTACATTTGCGAAGAGCGGATAATTGTGTCAGCAGAATTGCATATAATTAAAAATCAACGTTTGGCTTGTTTCCTGTACCTCCCAATTAATAAATCAAAGGCATCCAAAGGAGTTTAGAAGCAAATCACTAATGAGGATATACAGAGTCAGTTGAAAAATGCGAAGTCAGACCTGAATTTAGAATACTCCATGCCTAATTTCCATGATAAATGGTACCAGGAGATAAACCAAAACTGTTATCAGATTATTCAATTGATTTCCTTGCTCGCCATGGTAGTGGGAATCTTTTGGATATTCTGAGAGACTCGTAAATGTTGTCAATCTCACCACAAAGCTGTGTGCCCTACGCTTACAGGCTCATCGAGTAATTAGCTATAAAATTCCGAAGATATGAAAATACTCTCTGCCGAAGTGTGTGGGGCAAAGGAATTGTTTAAATGGAATGTTGTATCCTGATAGGCAGGTAAAGAAAATGTTCACACGGTTACTTTATACCTGACTGAGTCATTGTATTTTATTTTACCTGTGTTGCTGAAAGGCAAGTGCAATTCTTCTGATTAATACGAACATCTTTGTTATCTAGACGCACTCACTACTAAAGAAAGGGTTTAGTACCTACGGTAAATAATAAAGTCGGATATAAGGAAAATGGGGAAAGTAATTAGACTCCAAAGCAGATAGCTCTACGTACTACTTATAATGATAATAATATTTATGCAATAGGATGAGTTAGGTAGGCGTATGTTATAGACGTGTGAAATGATTATTAGATGAGAATTAAGGATTTGAATGTTTGTATGCGTTAGGGTAGTTGTTACTTAAAATGCCAACCAATGTGCCTTTGGTCAGTGCCACGAGTATACTCCGTGAAGGTATGCTTCACATTATTGGAAACTAAATGGCCACTACCTACCACTTATATGATAACATACCAACCAAATCAACTTTCATACAAAGTGCTGTTTTGAGATTAATATAATATGTGTAAGAAAGATAATGAGCCGACAAATTGTGTGAGATTTTATATATTGTATAAATATATCTAGCATATAGCACACAATGCTCATCTATCTTTTTACAAGCATTTATCTATAATCAAGACAAGATGTGTTCTTTTCGATGAAATACGATGTTGAGATGAGAAGCGAGAGAAAGGTTTTATTCCTCACATACCATATTTTTATGCACACTAATTTCAATGCCAACGTAACTGCATGACAGCAAAATCAATTACTTACTTAATATACGAACATTGTACGTATACTAACGCCTCCTGGGATTTCAACTAGGCTTACTAATTCACTCAATCTTCTTATCGTAGTGATTTCTCACTTTTCACTGTTCAGATTATGCCTCGAAGGCCTTATGTTCAAATCATGCATACAAATTAGGAAATCCTTCGACCTACTTAAATTAAAATATCAACCTGTGACAGGGTCACATAGTTATTAAAGAGAGCAATTACAAAATTTCAGTACAACAGCACAGAGTTTTCAGTAATTAGTATTAGCAAGCCTTCTTTACTCGACTATACTTACCACCATTTGCCTTTTAGGATAATATCAGAAATCCACGTTTAAATTACCGACACTTAAATAATTGCTCTCTTTTTATGATTTACAATTAAGCACAAAACAAGACCTAGATAGTATCGCTTGCACCGGAGAGTTCCTATTTACTGTAACTTTATTATAACTAGAAAACTATGTAATTATTAACTTTAACATTTATAGAATTCCAACTGGGAAGTAATATGTGTCTACCTATGTGATATAAGTTCAGTCTCAATCTTTTTAGATGTAACAATAAGACTCGTTTTTATCTCATTCAACGGGAGGAACACTATAACGACTTCCATAATATCCTGTTAAATGTTCCCGTATGAAGGGAAAGTGATTTCAAAATCAAAATACGTAAAACTTACAAAACTGCCGACGCCTCACACATCTACAGTCATGTTGAATTTTAAGAGAACTGTATCAACTATCGGACCCTATCACTGTTAATACAACAAGACAAAATATAGTTCTCTTTCAATTCCGACGACTGTGGTTAACTATTTAGTCATAGAAAAGTATAGAAGTATTCACACTTAGTACTTAGTATACATTTACTGACTTGTTTAATTATGCATCATTTCTGATCACTTCAAGGTAAACCCAAAATAATGGGTATTAATTAATGTAGCTAACCAAAACACACAATTAAATAAGGTGCGAATAAATAATTAATTATAGTGATAGGCATGTACTGTACTTGTGTACAACGTTAAGCTGGTATTGGTAACAATCAATTTTCAATAGGGCACAAGAAAATATTGAAATTTTGAGTTGGCTACATATATGTGGGCATGTGGGTGAAAATAACTTATTATTAGTGAAAATGGCTGGTATAAAATATGAAAACATTCAAAATTAGTTTAATTCCCTTAAAATGTGAAAAAATGTGCTTGAAAAATATTTGAAGTTCCTGTCCAAGTTGAAAATTACTTTAGTAGTCGTGTATGTGAATCTGTACATCGATGATGAAATTCATAATTAACTTATGAAAGCAAGGTATTTATGTATGTGACATTATTTATG
Source organism: Tomocerus minor (assembly GCA_009936455.2). Taxonomy (NCBI): domain Eukaryota; kingdom Metazoa; phylum Arthropoda; class Collembola; order Entomobryomorpha; family Tomoceridae; genus Tomocerus; species Tomocerus minor. The sequence continues at coordinate 13,148 of JAAAYG020004550.1, forward strand.
TATCTGTCCTTCATTAATTTACATAACCATAGTCGTTCAAATTACCACTTTTCCTGAACAATTGTAAAGCCTCTTCTCTTTTTTCTAAAGATGTTTTCATTCTTTGTTTGAGGAAAGTGATTATAAGTGGAAGACTATCGTTTAGTAAGCCGTTTGTAAAGTAAGTACAAGTATGATAGGGAAGTAAAAGCACTAAAATATTCTTTTTGTCTACCTAATCTTTGTTATATATGGTGTCAGGGACAAATCGTGTTCTACTGACATGACACAGTGCTGAGAGTGAATATCAGCCAGGGGTGACTCGGATCAATACTTGATGTCACAATAATTTCTGTATTTCGTATAGCAACTGCATATTAAAACGGAATGCACTTGATATTTGTAAGTAGCATAGGTTTTGGTTGTTCAATTTCCTTGATATTAATCCAAATGAGAGAATCCGAATGCTGTGTGTATTGTATTTCATGCATAGAAAGTCGACTATTGTGAACCAAATCCTTTTGAGCTCCATAAGAAAACTTGAAATCAATGTATTGTTTGTTGATCTTAAAATACATATGATACCTTTCACTATACGTAAATACACCCTATTGACTTGAGATTTAGCGACTTCTACATAATCACAATTTTTTCAAAGACTAACAGAACTAGGTTACAGTGCCAGCTGATGATATCACAATATCTCAGCATTTTTTTGACCTTCGGAAACATATTAATAGAGTAATTAGACTTTCGGAATCAGACCTACTAGTTCAGAGATTACTTTTATGACGAAATATTCTTTTGTGTAGTCAATTCATTCATTCGCAAATTATTCCAATGTATTATTATTCAAGATTATTAGGAATAATAGATGGAAACAATAAAATAATAACCTTTATACTCATTTCGTCATTTTGTTCAGTTAAAACGGATGATTTTTTAGATTAAAAGTCTTTATGGTAATATGAATAAAAATGTGTTTTTTTGAATAGCGTACTTTTTTATGCTGAGACATTTACAGGTTTTATTTTCCCATTAATTTTTTTCTATCTACATTCAGACTGAACTCAGTAATAGTAATGTAATATATATTAGCTTCAAAACTGTTATAATTTTACATGGTAGTGGTAGGGCATTATATCAGATATAGCCAACACTTCTTGGTAGTTCTATTTTATTATATGGAGAACATTATTTTTCGTTTTTCCTATGTGAACATACAATTATACTACTTATCACATAATTTTGAGCAATTCCGGTAATTATCTACTACTTATAAATGTAGTTAGTTGTATGCATCTAAATTTCATGAGGAGATTTGCAAAGTCCAGTCTCGTGTTTCTAATTGAATACTTCCTTTGGAAAAAGTGTTCGTATAAAATTAGGCACAGACTTTCTCTTAAAACTAATATGTGATGCAATGCTAGTAATGCTTTAATAACGATAAAATAGTTTTTATTAATAAAAATTCTTAGTGCAACAAAATAATTATAGATGTTGGTTGGAAATTCTAATACTTCCTTTCCTATCTTACTTATGCAGAAAAGAAAGGTTGATCATAATCACATTTATAATCACATGCATAATAGAAGAAAACCAGTAAACAAATTAGATTGACGTAATTAGTGCAAGTGCAAAAGTTAGAGTAGCTATGTTGAACACAGGTGGTAGAGCCTATGTAATAAGTATATAAATTCCTATTCATATGTACACGCCCACCTCTAAACTAATATACATTAATAGTACTGTTCAGTGACCACGTAGTATACATATAGAGTAGTATTATTCTAGTATTAAGGATATGTTGAGAAAACAGTGTGAATTTACAAAATATGAAACAGGGGTGCTTGTGTGTAAACTCGACGTGAAGTCAAGTCAGCGAAAGATTATATGAAGTGATGAGCAAAAGTATTTGTCGTAATTAACTTGTTCCGACAAGTCAAGTTAATAATGGGCTTTGTCTGAAAAATATCTACGTAGTACTATGCCAATGTACTGCTACTTGCACATGGTTAAATCACTAATTCACTCAATCACTCATAATAATATTAAAACTCCGTTCCTTCCAATGTCTAGGCAATAGGCAACTACATAATTTTAATATCAGAGAGTGAAGATATCTGGGAGTTCAGGTTCAACTCCAATTTCTCATGAGGTTATTGTTTCGAAAAATTAGTTTCAAAGTTACTCTTTCATGTATGCATTAATTGTTTACATATAACAAGGATTTTTACCACCATTCTTTCAGATCCTACCAACACTACATACGAAATAAAACGCAATCGCATTAAAACGAAGCGATTTCTAGATAAACTTATTTCTAGTCCATTTATAATGCATTCTTTCATTTTTTTAGTGGAAAACGACACAATGGAATTGATTCCATTCTATTTCCTTTTAAAACTATTTTATTTGAATACAATTTCCCGAGAAATTCCATTGTTAAATCTGTCATACATTTACCTATTGATCAATGTCATTTCCAATTTTCATGATAATAATTAATAGGATGCCACAATAGCATTTCTAATGCAGATCCTTTTCGACGGTCAGTTACTATTCCGTGCACGAGTCCGCCAAACTCGTGCACGGGCTCAAATTATTTATCGTAAGAGCATCTGCAGTAGTAAATGGATAAAAAAGTGGCATAAAAATTTTAAATATTTAAAGGAGCAGGTACTTATGGTGCCACAGTAGACGTGATGACTAACTAGGATTACTAAAAATGAATTCTTATTATATACCTAACTTAACAAGCGAAATATGACCTTGCTCTTCCCTTTGTATTTAATTGTGACAGAAAATAAAAATATATAGCTTCAATCCGTATATACGCACAGTCACTTCCTCCCTATCGTCTCCCAACGATTGCATAATCCCATTCACAAAAATACGCAAAAGAAACACACTGAAGGAATAAAGCTCCATAAATATTTATTTGAACAAAGGAACTAAATCCTTACGCCGTAAAAGAAACCTAACACAGGATCTTGACTGCTGTTCCTTGCGTCACAACTTCCATTCATAAATTTTATTCTATGAGCATGAGATGGGGTTTTGGGGAATTTATGGATTGACAAGTTATATTTAAAATTTGATGCTTAAATATAACTTTGGTGTAGTACATATATCAATTTCAGACTTATTTTCGTTGACCAAATTGATGGGCACAATGATAAGGAAACGCAACTTTTCAACATTTCTGATTACAATCATCCCTGTTTCATGTTCTGCCAATGACAATTGAAATACTGTTGTTAACAATATTCACACGAATATCTGCCGACGTAATATTATGACTTACATATTTATTTATGAGATCTTAACTTATTATTTGTTGTCATTTTTCTAGACTAGTTTTGAACAGGTAGAAAGTTCACGAGTGAAGTCAGTTAAAATATTATGAGTAGGTATGATATCTATATCTTCTTGTAACATGTACGAATTACAGGGAGTAAATTTATTGTTTATGTCTAAACATTTCGTCACCGTATCACCACTTAAAATACGCATCCCAGTGTTCTTCTGTAACAATTATCAATGAGCTAGTCTAAATGTACTTATTTAATAAGTTAGTTTAAAAACATTTTAGATTGAGTTTAATGCAACTACAGATCTTAAACCAATAGACTTTTACACAATATTTTCTGATAATCAATTACCCAATCATTATTGGTTTGTACAATAGAATGATACAGTTTTGATTAATGCCATGAAATCTTTATCAAACATTACCATAGTCTATACTGTAGTGTTTAAAACAAGGGTTTAGGTTGTTACTTAGTACATCTACAGATTTAAAACTACAGTTAAATTTCTTGGAATCGAATCAATTTAATTCTATAAAAACGTAGATACTACTATCAAAATAAGTGTTATATATTTTTAGAATTATTTTACAGAAACTATAAATGTTAACAAAAATAGCTAATTTACGTAGCTACGAATAAATAACTCAGGTGAAACTGTTTATTTAAACTATTCTCTCTCAATATTCAGAACCTTTCAATTAGTACAGATATTAACTCTCTAAAATTCAAATCATTCAACGGAAATATAAGATAACAAAATTGTTTCAGATTAATTTATTGGGGGCAATTGTGTTATGCGCTCATTATGGTCACTTTCGATTGTCCTTCATTTTATTTTCATGTTGAGACACCACTGATGATTACCTTCGTTTCGAATAGAAAAAAACCAGATTCAAACAAAATAATGTAAATTACTTTGATGATATTCGGTTAGAAATAAAAAGACCATATTTAGCATCCTTTCACGATTAATAATTTGTTTATGCTTTCTATAATTTTTAATAGTTAAATGTAAACTATAGTTTTTGTAGAAAAATGTGACTAGCCCTAGTGTACTACTGTTATATATTATCCAAAGCGATAGCGTATTGCGAAATCGGGGAAAATAATTAGATTACTTGTTTATACTAAAAATATAAAATTTGTGTAATTTGTATTATTTACGGCTAAATTTTCTTCCAAGAAAATTTTGCAATGTTAAATAAATGTGCACTGAATTTTTTCCGGTTTTTCCTATAATAAACTCATATTTGGGTAAATGAATGGACCGCAAACAAACAAGATAGACAAAGAATATTGCACCACTTTAATTTTCCACAACCGCGCTTTATAATCTTGAAGGAAAATGTATGCATAAATAAATAGCATAAATTATTTCACGAAGTTTATGTTTTTCACGTGAACAAGTTGCATTATTAGTTTTTTCCCGATTTTACAATATTAGCTTATTGCTTTGGATAATGTAACAACTACTGTATGTATATGTATTCATATATATGTCTAGAATAATTTCGTGTATTTAAATTAACATAAACCATTGGAAATTAAACAGATGAATTTTTTCTTTAAATGTTTTGCCAGAATTCATTTATCATACAGTAATTTATTCTGCTTAGAGGAAAAAAGTTCCCCTTATACACACAAAAGTACGCAGTAAATTCAATCTGATCATGTCTTACCGTAAAACCTCTCTTCTTTCGGCATTCCAAACAAAAAACTTTTTAATTGGTATATTTAAAGCATACAATAAATTCTTTTAGTGCCAGATTTATATTACTATTGAAATGCGACACCAATTTACCAACTGCATATAATTCATTATCATCCGTAATAAATCAGAATATAAACTTAGTAGATTTCAGTCTTACCTTTTACATTCCCATTACAATATAAAAATAATTAAAATAACGAGGAACAACGATAGTCTTTACGGTGAAAAGGGAATTCCTATTTCAAACAAAGGGTTTGTATTGTTGCAATGTATATTGATTTTGTTAACACACAGAGCAGCGTGTTTCAATCTTCCCAATGCCATTTGTTCGTGGGTGTGTACATTACTATGATTGTTCCCTTTTTTAGATGCAATCTGGATAAATTTGGCTGTTCTTAAAAGAATGGTGGTGTCTAAAAATAACAACACAATTGGATTGTCATTCAAACTTGTAAAAATTAGCTTATGAATGGGTAGCGTCGAGAGAAAAGTCGCATCCTGTGACCTTTTGTACCAAAATTGATCTTACTACTGCCTATAAATACTCCTTGTAGCATTCTAAAATCTAAGTAGATCAATTTCTAACTATACAGAAGCAACACTCCTTCAGACAGTTGACTTGTTTTTTTTGAAATCATATTTTTCATTAAAAATCATAGATAACTACATTTCCCTAGTAAAAATACTGTACTCGGTGTTGAAATTGCCCAAAAAGCTTTACTCGTGTTAATCTGAAAGCCAATTAAAATTTTAGAACATTGGTTTTGGGTTTCTGTAACGAAGTTAAAATCTGAATTTCCTTAAAACTAATTTTAAATTACTCAATTACCCTTTAGAAGTCTAAACGTGTTTGGAACAAAAGTGCATAACTTTCTAGTAGTGACTTTCATTTGAAACTTTTGATTCGCTGGATTATTTCCAAATTACTTCAAGACCTTGTGTCAATAAATTAAATTTTCGACTATCCTAAAATATTAAATATCTGCGCCTGATTTAAAAAAAAGTCTGAAGTTCAATAGTGTCTACCTTTCAAAAAACCCAAGATGTACGATCCAGATATGTACGACGCTTACAGTGAATTTCAACGGCGGGACGCCAGCGAGCTGGTTCCTTACATGGCATCGAAGATGAATTGGCGGAAAGCGGACACGGTCCTTGATTTTGGTTGTGGCTCTGGTTTCAATACGAAGAATATTCTCATGCCGACTCTGAAGAGCTTTATGAGTCGATCGTCAAGAAGCCAAGTGTATGCTATAGACGTGTCAAAGAAAATGATTGATTTCGCATCAGTCAAATACCGACATCCTGATATCACTTACATGGTTGCTGACGTGATGAAAGATGATTGCGAGTTCCCGTGCAAATTCGACAAAATATTTTCTCTGCACGTTCTGCATTGGATTCTCGATCAAAGGTCAGTTTCCCATTTCTTTTCGATGAAAAACAACCTTTTTATAGACATGTAAACTAAGAAAGGGCTATTGCATCACATTTGCTATTTTTGGAAAGGTTTTTAGCTTAAAAAAGATTTTAGTAAATATGAGTAACAAAAGAATAGGAAAGAGAGACAGAGAGAGGAGAAAGTTATTTGTTATTATTGAATAAGGAGGGGAGTTCCAAGGGCATTGCCTCAATCTCAATCATCCCATTAATGTTATACACATAACCAGTACTGGAAGAAAGAGAGAGATGAGTTTTTAGGGAGCAATTTTATCATTTGTCCATTTATCAGAATAAAATATTATAATGAATGCGCAGTACACGTTTGTGAGGACGGAGTGAGAATAATAAGAGACTGCTATTGTGTCTAAACGAATGTAAGGCAAAGAACTCGAAATTCTTATCGCTGTTGGTAATCATGTAAAGGGAAACAGCAATGACATGAGGAGCAACAGAGATAACTAATGCAGAACATCAACATGACATGAACAGCAGATGAAGACCGAGTAGTTGAGTCGTTTAGCTTAGGACTTGCAATTCTGATCGTCTAAATGCTCTGCTCTGGTGGACACACCTTCAATTGCTTACAGTGTGTGAACTAATTAACATAGTTCTTATGTAAACGAAACGAAACATAAATATATATGATTTCCTTAGTCTCTCTGCACATATAGTAGTGCACCAATGCCTTTTATTGTTCAGTTAATGGTTTGAGACAATGGGAATTCAGAATTGGTTGGCTAAAGCCCATCTTTATCTTTCCCCTATGAAATAAAGTAGATAAATCCAAAGCTTTCTGTCTAATGTACATATAAATACGTGTTCTCTTTCTTTCTGACTCTTGTTACATTTACACCTAGCACTAAACATTCCTTTCGCATATACTTTTCTATTATAGAATGCTCGGTGATGAAGAGTTGCTTTTTATTATACATAAAAATAAATAAAATTCATAGCAATCAGTTACGTTAAAGTAAACAGCTTTAGAAGTAGTCACATGTGAGTTATAGAAATATTTTATGTTATAAATATTTCAACTGTAGCTATGTATACAGATAGTTTTACACGTCCTACTGCTCATTTCACAGACTACGTGAAACAATAATGTTAGCCATCGAGAAGACGAAGAAAGCAACAGTTGCTTGGTAAGAGTAGGAGATTCCTCGTAGTGAACTGAACTGAAAAGTGTATTTATCTGGACATTTAGAAATATTAGCTATAGCCAAGAATTGATATGAGCTGAGCTGATCGTGAGTTCCCTATTTTATTTTATAAGAGAGCACATAGATAATAGCAGTTATTGTACTAGCCACTAATATATACGATAACAGGTGGAGATTTAACAACTTGTGCATGGTTTCATTTGGGTTTCGAGTCTTTAGGGAAGTGTACGTGCTGTTAATTTGACTTGAGATTCAAAGGGCATGCAATAATGGAATGAATGCTATTAGCGCATAGAATACGTAATATAGATTTGTATGATGATGATGTTTGCCACAGCCAGGAGAGCAGAGCACAGCGTCAACATCTAACGTCAAGCCAAAACTCATGAAAGGGCCGTGAGCAATGGGCATTTATAAAATATGTGTTCTACGTGTGTAGTTCCCTTCAACTATTGTTATCTCTTGAATTCACAACAACAGAAATGTCTACTTGCTCTTCAGTCAGCTTCGTTTAACTATCTGTAGCTCACAGTTTGGCAAGCACAGAGACAGAACAAGAATTATGTGTTCAGGAAAATAAACTTTATTTGTATGGAGCCAATGTAGTGCAATTTGCTGATTTACGTTCTCCAACATCTTCCTATACACATACACTCAAAACAATAACAAAGAAAATCCTCTTGAGACTTAGAGAACAATATATATTCTTCAGTTACGCTATGGAAATAATCGTAATTTGCTAATGGGCACTTTTAAGTGTAGGTAATTACTTCTAACTTAGTATTACTTAGGATTAATTAATAGGATTTAGTTATCTTCATAAAAAACTATTTATTTCTAATACTCTGCTACTTAATTTCCTCGCAGAATAATTATCCATTTGATCTGCTAAATTTTCTGGGCTTGAGCTAATTTCCATTATATCAGACATACACATAGGTGCAAAGCTAGATGAGATAAAATTATTTTCATACAAGACAGTACAGTACCTGACACCTGAACTATTAAATCTTTATTATAAACTCAGTTGAGAAACTCAACTTTCTACAGCGTGTCTTATTCAATGAAGCCCTCTTGGATGATTTTCCTTTTTACAATGATGAATGTTTCCTTGGTGTCTATGGATAATAAAAGTAGAGTCTAACATTTGAATAGGCTCTCTGAGCACAAGTTATGTATTTATAAGTAGACAGCTACACTATTTAGAGCAACAGTTAAAGAACAAGAGGCTAATGAAATATTATAATCCAATTCAGGCATTTCTTCTTTAGTCTAATAGATAACATGTCGGGTTAAGCAGTTGATGTGGACAATTAAAAACCCATTTCTAGTTGATACTGCGAGAAGATTTTCTAAGTAATTGGCAATTATTGTGATTTATTATTTTAAGTGGCTACCCCACTATGCTTGCAAGCACACAGCTTTCGTCCCAAATGATTCATAGAATAATGATGGCAGAGATAAACCTTGTTCATAATAACCAATTAGATTTGATAGCTTGACACAAATAAATTTTTTACTTTTCATGACACAGTCATAGCTACTAATTCAAAATGTCTCTTTAGAGTGCACCTACTTTCTTTCTTTGAAGACAAGGAGTTTCACTTAACAATGACAATTGGAAATGAGCTCTGTAGAAAAGGCCTACTTAACCAAATTTATAAATAACCCTATTTGTATGCATATTTTGTAGTATCTGTAGTAATAGATAATATAGCTACTTTCTTATTGCTGAGCTACTAGATACCGGTTTGTGTCACGTACTTCATTCCCTACTAACTACTAGGTATATTTGTAACAGAAAATAGTGAACTATGCAGGACAAACCAGTAGTAAATTGAAATTATAAATCAGGACTTCACTCCAGAATCTATTGTGTGTATTTTAGTTGAGGAGCACCTGATTTTTTTCTCTTCAAGTTAGTATTTAGTGGAGGGGAATTTTGTGTTGCAAAAGAAGAAAACATGAGTTTGAACTTAAATTGTAAATTAGTCAGTTAATGGTATATTAATGTAAGATGAAGTGTTGCTGTGTGATGCGAAATAGAATTAATAGTTGTTCAAAGAGCGAAACGAGAAAAGAGAGAGAGAGAGAGAGAAGTCACTGCATTGCAATTGCAATGCAATCCCATGAAACAACTACTTACTACACTAGAATGCCTTATGCATATAATAAATGTGAAATGAGTCTACCTGATTTAATTTATACATGAAGCGTGTATATTATATGTGTTATTATACTGACAATGAATAGCTGAACTCAATATATTGTCAGGAAGATTTTTATATTTTTCTTGTTTGGATATAAACTTCATTTCAGATCCTTTGTACAGGTGTAAGGAATAAATAGATTCAGAAATATTATTACAATAAAGAAGGAATATATTTATATTGGATTCTAATCACCGGCCCAGGCAATTGTATTTGTGTAAGTGCGTTCATTATGTATGCAGTTGAGAAGGAAAGAACTGCAAGTTAATAATAGGTAATATTCTAAGGAGGGATGGTACTGGGGATGAAAGGGTTGAGTGTGTGAGTAATAGATAAGCGAGAGACGAAGGAGAAGATAAGCAACGGTTAGTTGAGTTCCAGCGAACTCCATTAACATCAGCAGCAAATGCAAATCCCCTTGACGAGTAGAAATCAGTACGTTATATAATACCTGTGCACATTATAATATAATTTATCTGTGATTAGGTTCGTAGGAGCTAGCTGCATAATAAATAGTGTATAAATGAATGTTAGTGTCTCAGCTCTCAGTTTAGAACTACATTTCTCTGCTCTATCTATTTCTAGTAATTGTACATAATAATAAGTATGAGTCTTTACATTGAATTGGATTTTGAGTGGACTGTTCTGCTCTGCTCTCGTTTGTGATGAGGTGAGCTAAACTATAATTTAATTCTTGAATCAAATCACATGCACATCGCGAGAAAAGATCCTGTTCGTGGAGGAATTAAAAATAATCATCTGATTACAGTGTGAAAATCCGGTATGAAAGTAAGCGCTAATTGTGTGATTTATGAGAGCAAAAAGTGCCAGCCAGCTCTGTGGCTCCCGACTTGATTTGTGAGCTCTGAATTGTTTTGACGTTGATGCACGTTAGTTTAATTTAATCGTTATTATCTGTCTATGTAAAGTAACAACAAATCCTACGTATTCATGTGGATCTTTCATTTCTTTAATAAACTATCTATTCTGTGTGTACCATGTGAGCGCATCCGATTCAACCATTCAGTATGCAAGAAATGTTACATTCTATTCTCATACAGGGTCTTTCCTAATACCTATAACTCAAATATGATTACACAATATGCTACTGTAATATTGAATAGGCATATTTTGAGCCAGTACCTCTTCTGTAACTAATTTCCGACAGCCGAGAGAGCAGTAGAAAGGGAGCCATGAATAAAAGGCTACTGTGCAGCACGTAATTTTTATTGTTAGCTATCCACTTGTATAAGCTGCACACATAGCAGACAATATTTATATTTTGTCTTGGATAAGCAGCCCCTTACATTCACTAGCAACATACTCCGCATCTTAAAATCATAGTAAATACTTACATCCTTCACTGTATACTACCTACTTATATATTTTATGATATGCATGAGTGATCAAGCGCCTGTAGTAGCTAAACCACAATTTCGACGAGTATATCTTAAATCTAGTTCTAAAAGTTTTTTAATAGTAATATTCTGTAGATTGGTATTGCTTTCCCTATAGCCTTACTCTTAGATTAATATGGGTAGGTAGGCAGTACTTTCTTTCTTTTCTAATCAGCTTATTATAATAATATTAAGTGTGCATTTAATATCATTGTACTGTTGAGTTCAACTGCATAATTAATATCCCAACATCCCTGTACGTGTTTAATACATAATAAAATATTATGATGTGTGTACATACTTGTAATGCAAGCAATCAGCTATTGCAATGGCAACAACGCCTACAGTCTCAGTCTCAACTCTATAGAAGGACTGTAAGTATATCATTTCAGTCTTGTCTCACAATCAGTGACCCTCCTTTTGCTCTAACTTCTTTCTCGACATATCTCTGCAAGACTGTACACACGTAGGAGAGGAGAGGAGGTTAAAAAGATCCTGAACCAAGATATTTACTTAACAATAATTGTTACTGCTCTGCTCGCTCAATTTGTAGTTTCTTACGAATGATTCATATAGGACATCCAGTATATTAGATATAAAACCTATGTAAATGAATTATATTTTCTTTGATTCTCAGATTAGGTACTTACAATTAGCGTATAATATTATTGTATGCTATATATAATATAGCAAGTACACGAACGAGTCTATTACATTTCTACTACATGTACAGATAATAATATTTCTGTAATTACATGTTCGATTGCTTTTTAATTTGTATAATCTGAATGTGAATGCTACATTTATATCTACTTTTAGTTGTAAGGTAGACAACTGTGTTTGTTAAATAGACACAGGATTCCCTTATGTCCCTGAGTTTTTCTGTGATATTTATAAGAAAATTAGTGTGGAAGCCTGGAAAAAGGTCTGAAAGTTATCAGGTATCTATATAGCGGCATCAAAAGCGTTACGCAACTGTGGAAAAAACAAAACTTTAGTTTTGTTCTGTTTAAAAGTGTAGTGATAAGTAGTGGTAGGTCTTATCGTAAAGAGTAGTACAGGATAAGAATTAGGAATTACTCATTTCTTGCAATCTACTTCCAATCTGGTAAATGTACGTATAGGCATATATGGATAAAATATTATGAAAAAGCTTTGGATAGAAGAGACGAGGGCAGCGAGAGGGAACTACGGAGTTGTAGGAAAAGAAGTAAATCGTAGGATCAGAATAATAGCGTGCCTCACTTACTCACTCTCGTACTCTGTCAGTGCTCTCGTTGACGGTCTTGCAGCATTCATTTGGGTTACGTAGCTTTTATTTATGCACGTGTGGAAGGATGGATTTGTTGAAGAGATGGATAGGCAGATAGAGAAAAGTACTTTGCAGAATTTTTCATCAGGACGTGTTCCCTATCATTATGTTTTGATTACGATTACACACAGGAAAGCACTCAACCACTTGTACACTCTGCTGAAGAACAACGGCGAAATCTCTCTGTACTTTATCGCCAATGCGGCCGTCTTCTCTGTCTACGACTCCATGAGCAACAACCCAAACTGGGCCCCATATCTTTCAGTAATCTCATTTCTTTCTTTTCATATATCATTACATGACTAAACATAAATATACAATTCATAAAATAAATTTAACTATTATGTCTGTCTGTTTAAATCCTACCAATTTAAAATAAATCTCTAGCTTCGTAGCATTTTACTACAATTACATGGCAAAGCATTTGAATTTACTATTTTGATCAGAGAACTTCTTAACCATTCATTACACATTACTTTCGGCATGTTCATATTGATACATCTCGACCTTAAGTCATGCTAATATATTTATACTGCCTTATATAATTTATATATCTAAACAAAGTTGCTATAATTATCTTGTCAGAATAAATCATTTACTAGCACATTTTGCAATAAAATCCTTAAAAATATTTTTTCTTATTTTGTGTCTTCCTATGGAAATTCAAAGTAAATCTTAAATTAAATTCTCAATTAATTTTTTAAAAGTTGCATGAATTTGTCCTAATCAAAGAAAATGATTTTATTTGAGAAAATTGAAATGCTTGTAGTTTTTGGAGAGAAAATGCTTGACTGGTAGGATAATGACTTTATGAGAAAATGTAAACATTGCATTAATAAATGTCTATTCTTTCTTTGATAACCTTAGGATGTGAAGAACTTCATACCGAAGTCATATTTCAGCATTGATCCGGCGAAAGACATGTATGAGATGATGACGTCAATTGGATATGATGTATTGGAGTCTACAAATTACACTCGAAAATTTTCATTTGAATGCCTTGATGATATGATCGGTAAATTTGAATAAAAATAAAATGTTTCTACACACAATGGATATCTTTCATTAACTCTGCAAAACATCAGTCAATAAACTTAGACGGGAAGGAAGTACATCGTAGTACATCCCTTTTTAGATTTTGTTTGTTACTGAAACACAACAAATGAAATTTAAATTCACATAGCGACTGTGTGTCTATTTATGTTAGCTCTGTCAATGTAATGCTGCATTTATATGCTAACCTTTGTTTGTGTACTTTCACAGATGCTGCAATGGCTGCCAATCCGTTTATCCATCGAATTCCACCAGACCTTTTGTCAGAGTACAAAGAAGATTTCCGCAACTGTTTCTTGCCATTCCTTCGCCACGTGCCAAGAATCGAATCACCGTCTGCTATTGAAGTAGATTATGATGTCGTGTTGGTCCGGGCACGAAAAATCTAACAATTTCTTATGGCTTACCTCTTTGAAAATTCGGACTCCTTGACTTATCATACGCAATAGTGACTACAATGTTTAATTTCCTTTTTTAAACTGCGCATGCTGGTGATGGGTAGATTTATTTATTTATATTTAGTGAGATTCTAAATCTGTACAATAATTAATTCGGAGTTTGCCCTATTTAGTCTACTATATTTAGCCTGTTCAATAGGAAACCCCCAAGTTTTACTACTTTTAGCGTCTCAAAAACTATAATTTAAAAAGTGGGTCATTTGAGTTTTGATGTAGATAAAACACTCCACCTTTACGTACAAATAACATTCTCACATACTTATATCATCAATACAATAATAACAATAATTAAATATTGATTATTATAAATACAACTTTGCAAAAGATCATTACAACTTTACCATTTATGATGTAAATAGACAACCTGGTGTGTAAATGCAAATGTTTATTTAAAAACAAACTATATAATTTTATTTTATTTTAAGTGATTTTCACTTAGCCTGCTTCAGTGTGTACTGTATGGAAATTAAGTTTAATGATTTCAATCTATCTACAGAATTTAAAAGAACTCTTCAACTAAAGCATTCTCGTTATTAAATTGGCAGAAAAATGACAATAAATTGTAATCCAAACTTGGTTTGATAGTGCCATCGACGGGTTATTGGCAATTACCTAAAGAAAACTTAAGCAATTTAGAAGATTATAAAAACAACAAAATATCAATTGAAAATTCTAAACATCTTTCTTGTATAAATATTTTTGAATAGAAATATTTCTGAATGACTTTAAGTATAAACAATTACAAATTGCCATTAAAATGACATCAGGCTAACCAAATCATTACTAAAGACGACAATGTGAACAGAATTGTGAATCCTATTATTATGACAATAATCTGGATGCATGCATGTGAGAATGTAACAATTGAGTTTAATATAATACCTATTTATATTTAATGCTACTTGTCTTTAATCTGTACTTAAAAATAGAAATACGATAACACTGTCGTGTTTGAATTATAAATATTTATATTTATGACTAGTAGTTAAAATATTCAAGAACGATCATTTCTACCCATCCCCATGTCTCTATTATGCGTCTATTTCTAAGTAATAAATTATTTGCAAATCAAATTACGGGATAGTATTCTCTTTACTTAACGCGCCTTATTACCGTGTAATCAGTTCTACTTCATTTTGTCTAGTGCATACGGTCAGTGAATGTATAGACTAAAGACACCGAATTCACTAATCGAAATTGACGTAAGTAGCAGAATGAATAATACTGAGAAATCAAAAAAAAAATCATATCATAATAGTAAATAATAAGTTATCATTACTAACATTTAATCTTTCTCATTTATAACCTCCTGCATTTTTATTACACTTTTACTCCTTACTGACAAACAGGTACATCATAACCTTATCATAGTATTTAAATACCATTAGCATTGAAGTGCAAATAGATATTTCTGTGGGTACATTTCATCTGTGTTTTAAACAAAAGTCATTACATTATTTAAAAAAACATATATATATATAAATAATTGAAACAAATAATGACAGATTTTATTTGATATAGGTAAGTGATATTCCTGATGTCCTCAAAATTGCATTTCAAATGTGTTTTTCTTTGCA